>CAJQUW010013562.1:0-109813 GCA_907163375.1 Prostheceraeus crozeri | reverse complement strand
AGAATTCCGTCAGATCAAACGATCGACTCGCAATGTAGAGCAACTACGTAAAATATCCCACTTTTTTGAAATACTTGACAGAATCTGAAAATACCCATCCCCGCAATATCCGGCGTATTGTCGACAAGCTGATGCCTCGAGGCAAACCTCCTCTTGATGCCATATTGCCTTCAAGAGACTTCATCCAGTGTTTAAGCGCAACATGGTACAGGCTTCCATTGATTCAGATTCTCCATGAATCTCGGGTGTAGCCACACCAACTGTCAAAACTTCATTTTTATATCATAAACATAGAATGCGACAAACACATTGTTAGATTCTATGCTTACGTTGAAAGTACATGTGGAAAATGCATTCAAAGTTCAATCTTTGTCTATGAATTCCGAGAGCCTGATGCATCCTAGTCTACTTGTCAAAAGACAGATAGCGCTATTAGTCCAGGCAATCTGTAGAGAATAAAACTTCAACCCGACACAAATTGCAATAATTCAAGAGTGGGTTCATCTTGTAAAGAAAAATCCCTTATCAACATATCAAAAATCTAGGAAAATCTAGTTAGTGGAACACCCTAAACTTTCCACTGGAAGTCACGAGTCTTTTCGAAGTATAATGACTAGCATTGAGCCTCAGTATATGCGCTTGCGCTCATGAAATCGCAGATACAGATTGCAACATCTAATCAAAATTATGCGTTGCGACTTTGTCTCACTGACTGCATTTACCATCCACATGGCTCTAACCAGCTTTTTTTACAGAATTTTCACCCCTAGCACAGCTATGAGCCATGAACAAAGCTAGGGGTTACTCCATGAAAATCACCAAATTGCATTATTTTAAATAGATAAAAGGAAGAAACAGATCTTCTATTCTGATTAAACTGTCCCCATCAGAAACCTGTTCGCACGCCTCTTGAAAGTATTAAGATTGTATTGGTCAGAGAAAGTGGTCTGGGGAAGCTGATTCCAAAGCTGTGCCGTGTGAACAACAAAGCTTTTCGAGCGACTCACAGTACGTCCGCATTCTAAACTCACATGATAGCATGTGAGTACATTAGCTCTGCGTGTGCTTCTAGAGAAGATCTTAGGTTTGGGTACGCACTCATTTACTGCAGAGCTGCTTCTACCGAAATAGTACCTGTAGAAGAGACTGAGTGAAGCAACATCCCGTCTGATGAGAGCGGCTGCAAATTGTTAGCAAGCTTTTCACCCATGAGATTCAATGCCAGCTATGTTTCTGATTTTTTTCTTTTCCAAGCGGGTTGATTTCTCAGATTGTCACTAGTTGAAAAACACTTGCACTGAAAAACACTATCTTCAGACGTAAAATGATGCAGATTTCTTTAAGTTAAGTCACAACTCTGAGAATTTTGCCATCAATAAACGACTACTTTTCACAACCAACGTCTTGTGAAAGCACATAGGTGATCAAGCCGCTATATAGAAAGCGGGTTTACACATCCTTTCCTTGTAGACAACTTTCTTACGTAGGTCTACCTGTAAGGTGCAATTGATGAAGATTTGTATGAGTTATGACGCAAATTTTCATGTTTTTCATCATTAAATGAAGCATTTTTGCAAGTACTCTCAGGTGACTGGGCATAGAAATTCAAACTTCTATATCAAAAACACGTTTACAGACAATTCTCTTCTAGCACACATACTTGTCGATGTAAATTGATACAGATTTGCCTATGGTTGTCCAGCACTTTGGCGTCACATTTGAATATGAGCAGATGAAAAAAAATCTTGCGTGATTTCATCATGACTTTGAATAGGCCTAGACGATTTCAGTCGTGATTCAAGCAAATTTGAATATGTGGAGGCAGTTCAGTATTTGCTTAACATTTTCGTCAACATAATCATGAATGCCTCTGATCAACATGTCATGTGATGGAGTAGAGCACATAGCAACAGCAGACAAAGATTCACTATACAAGAGCTCAGTAATGGGGTAATAATGTACTCAGCTTCCTTTTATCTTCAGCGAAATATTATCTGAATGCAGATAGTTTTACAAATTTCTAATGCATACATTAGCAATTTTTGTGAAGATGCAATTATAGTGAGAAAAGGAAATTTGATAGTGATAGTGGAAACAGCATATCTTCTACGTGTACATTTATGTAATACTTTGCCTCGCCTAAATACATCTCATCTCCTTAGTTTTCTGCAAACCTTTCTCAGATTGGCTTTCTAGCAACTTCTGTTTATTTCTAAGCAACTGTGGCATGCTTTTACACGTTCCTTCTGGTAATCCTATTCTCCTTTGGGCAGCTTCCTTTTATCTTCAGCGAAATATTGTCTGAAGGCAGATAGCTTTACAAATTTCTAATGCATACATTAGCAATTTTTGTAAAGATGCAATTATAGTGAGAAAAGGAAATTTGATAGTGGAAATAACATATCTTCTACGTGTACATTTATGTAATTTGCCTCACTTAAATACAACTCATCTCCTTAGTTTTCTGCAAACCTTTCTCAGATAAGCTTTCTAGCAACTTCAGTATATCTCTAAGCAAACTATGACATGCTTCGTGAGGTTCCTCCTGGTCATCGTATTCCCCTTAGGGCAGTTTGAATCCTGTTCTTGGGTTTCAGGGAAACTGATTCGTCCACCACCTGCTTACATCAATGATTTAGCCTTTTGCATTCGCGTGATTGGTGAATGGGATGCGCCTGTGTTGGAGTATTCGAGAATGACTCGTGTGCTCTCTTCAACTCACATAAAGCTGTCACTTCCTTCAGATCGCCACTGCCGTTGTTCAGAAAGAGCCGTGGGCGTGAAGACCATCTTGAACGTCCTTGCTGACTGTCAGCACAATCCTTATGAAATGCTGCTTCACAGCAAGTCAAACATTACCGAACAAGTCTTGGAAGACGTTCAATGGAACAAGAATCGGCATTAAAGTCCACTGGTAGGTATCGAGCTGTCTCCGTTCGATATCATGAAATTGGTGCTGTTGGATAAGCAAGGTATCCAGGCAGTCGTGTTAACCTTCAGATTGTCAGGGGCTGGTGGGATGTAGACAGATAGCGCTTGGTTCACTGAATCTAATTTGATCACTTCTCATCCATGTAACAAAACAACATTGCAAGGCTGTCGCAGTTTCAGCATGACAGGCTATGCGGATGAAAGGGAGAATAATCGCTTTAGAATTATACATCCCGAGTCGGCAACTACCATTAAAAAGCTTGCCATCAATTTGGGTTCTTGCTTGTGGTAAGATCAGAACCAGTATGTGACTGGTACCGCAATCATACCAATTATATATGGATTAACCGAACAAATGGTGGATATTTCAAATCTGTAGCGAAGTATGCATCCGAGTTTATCTTATTTGGGAGAACGAAAGCCGAAGAAGAGCTTTTGTATGTTCGTGTTGAACAGCAAGATTTCTACGATTGAAGTGGAATTTCAAGAACTACAGCAAGCGAGAACTGATAGAGATGCCTTGCAAAATGTCACTTATGAATCCACAAACTTTGGTGGCAAGTGTGAAGAGCCGCATATGCAACTTGATGATAATGAAGAGTGAAAAACTGCTCATCATGAGGACTTTGCGAACGTTTATCAAGATTTTATCGAATTACAAGTCGTGCTCAAGTTCGAGGCACTGTCGTCAACTGAGTTTTAACTTTACCGAGTTTCACGGAGTTTTAGATTGCATGATCAGAAAAATAAGTTACATAACTGAGTTTGTTTTTCATAAAACTTGGTATACTGCGTTTTACTGGAACCGAGCTTTGTGAAAACATAACTGCATCGTAAAAGTCAAGCATCCTAATTGTGAGGGATTGCATTTCTTGGAAATCCCAGGTCAAAGCACACATGATGAGAGTTACTTCTAAACTTCATACATGTTCCTGGACTTGTGAAGTTTTGCTTTTGAAATGTATTTGATTATTCATTCATAAAAACGTAATTGATGATGATTTTACCTCATTTCGATGCATTACTTATATGACATTACATGTGGTATTTTCGTTATTGGCGCTCTTTGCTTTCAAAAATTGCTGTATCCTTGGTTCAAATATAATCACTAGTTGTAGGGAACTGATAGTAGAAAATGGATGCATTTATTTCGAAATAGAAAGTTCGATTGAACAATATCTCAATTTTCAATTTTAGGTACGGTGCGAGTTTATGATATCCCCGGTATATTCAGGGGCTTTCCGTAGCTTCATCCGTGTAAAATATTTGGCAGGTCTTCCTTTTTGGAGTTAATATCAGGCCTAAAAATACTAGTTGACCTCCTAAATACACATTTTCTTTATAAGCCTATATTTACTCGTCAAATGCTTGACGTAAACAGGTTATTAACTTTATCAATGTTTTCAGAAAAGTCCGTTGGACAGTGAAATACATTGGATTAAAAGCAATAAAATTAACATAACAAAATTGTAGACCTTTCTCAAAGTATTTCAAACTTCATTAATGGTTGGTATATTGCTATCCTTACATAATGAATAATTGTGATAATTTTTGTTTAATTGATTTCTGTTGGACTTAAATACCAAATTATTTTTTGAAAGTCTTCTATTGATCCTCTTCGTAGGCTTACTTCAGCACATTCATGAAATGCTAATGAGCTAATTACTGGGTCTGCTGTCAAGCAATAAATTTCAATTAAATAAACTTAAGAATTTTGAATTGCCTGTCAATCTAGTAAATATAAAACCCGTAGCTAAAAGATCTTCAGAAACATTTATTAAGTTTAGGCCCATTGAGGCGGCCTGTGGTAAGAACATGCCGAGGTACTTGTCTTTCCTTTCCTTAGGATCTGCGCTCGGGGTGACTTTTTAATCGCAATCGCATCGATGCGATTAAACGATTAATAATTGCATCATAAAGCGATTAATTTCTTATATGATTTCAATATCTACTATTAATATGCTAGATTCAACAGTATTACTGTTATTATGTAAACTATCACTGCTTCTCAACGAATTGTTAAGTTTTATTCCCATGCACAATCACTTCGTCTTTTGTATTGATGCAACTTATATTAAAAGTATAGGCATAGTGCATAAAGGCCTAGTTTTAGGTACTTCTATTTCTTCCCCCCTCCCACATTTCTGTTGTTCACACCCGGAAGTGTTGCATCGTCAACGATCTTCTCTTGCTCCTAAAGGCAGTCTCACTGGCGTCACACAGCGTTGAGTGTGTAAAACTCCTCTTATCTGACTTGTAGAACATTTACAGGGCCAGAATTAGACATCTGCTCGTCATTTGTCTGTAGATAACAATCACACGAAGTTCATGATCACAGCGGTATCTTCTATTCTGAGTATCCAAGAGACCAATCCTTCATTCCAGGGTTCAAGTAGGACTTCTCAGTCGTGTTGTAGTATCACTCAGTGACAGATCAAGTCTATTCTGAACCCAATGTGACTAACTTAGGCGAAATTTGATGATTTTGGAAAACTTGAAAAATGTGGAGGGGAAGGAATAGAAGTACCTAGTTTTATTCATTTTAATAACCCTTACTCGAGACCGCCTATATGGAATATCAGTGCAGTCTAATGCTACCAGAAGACTAAAAATTAAACATAGTCACCGAATCACAAGTGAGTCATTCATTTCCACACCTTTATGTTCCGTGTTGGAGAATTCCAACCTTCACATGACACGCACTAATTAGAATAATCGATTGTTCAACTTACTAGAAAATTCTTTCATTAACTCTAAAGAATCAGTAAAATGATATAGGTATTTTTGCATTAGAATAGAAATGCAAAGAAACGATTAATAGCAAGCTTGCGATTAAAAGCACTTATCAAGTATTTGAAGCGATTAAACGATTAATCGCTTAATCGCTTTGCACCCCTAATCTCCGCCTCTCATTATATTCATCACTAGTAGGTTTCCTAAAAGCATCACAAACTTTTTCACAGGCTCGAAGTCATTCTTCTGTCTCGCAAAAATTCAGATCAGTTCTATTGCCATATTACTTTCCAACCACCTCCGTAACATGCAAGACTTCGTCTATCTAATGATTTTAGTTTCTGAGGAGGGTCATGTACATCATAGAAAATTGATTAAAATTGATTCATCCTCTTCCCTTAAACTTTGACGAAAACAGGTCTCGATTGAAGCGTTCATAAAATACACTTTCAGTACAATTTCAATAGCAAAATAAATTATATTTTTCTCTCCAATGTTTTGGTCGTCTGCTTTTCTTTGGAGGAAGATTATGTCGAAATGATGTACTATCGCATAAAAGAAGTCATATTAAACAAAATGGGACATCTTTTATTTTGAAATGACATCTCAATTACTGTAACAGGTAAACCACAACTCGAGTTAAATGAATTTGAAAAAAGTATGCTACATCTGGGCCACCCTGTATATTCGGGTGTGCACTTTTCTCTAACTTCGAAAGTTTATCGGGCAGAAAGATGTGCTTTTGTGTAAAACTAAAGATCTATATCGGAACTGACAGTTTTGAAAAACCTCTGCCCAAACTCATTTACATTTTCGAATTTCCTATAAAAATGACTATTTTTCGACGTTTTCGGCTGTTGTGAGGAAGCTACAGTACCGATTGGTCTGAAAATTTGTGGGAAAATAGCTGGTTGTGTTCTCTAATGATGTGAATTGTGAGCTGGGTTGAAGTTTCTGACTAATTTCGTTTATGTGAGAGGCATGCGTCCTTCCTACCTAAAATACATAGGCATCATTATAGCACTTATAAACGTATTTCATCAACTATTAAAATTGCAGCTTCAAAACTTCACTCTTGACCTTTTGTTTGATACAAGCAATGTATTATCATTACAATAGTTTCTATTCAATCAAGTCACTTAATTTTCTTAAAATATAAGGTGCAGACACATTGTTTATCAAGGTAATAAAATGCATTGAGTTGAGATACAATGGGCCTGTTTACAATTTTATTACCTATCAGAAAGAATGGCCGAAAGACATCTGATTTTGTGTTGAACATCAAAAGACACAGTGCTAAAACAATGATCATATCAGAATTCGGAATAAATTCTGTGAAAAATTTATAATGTAGCCTATATTAGTTCAAGTGTTCCAATATCCTGCAGCTCTATTTTTAAGCAATGGAATATTTAATCATTTTGAATATTTTTTTGAAAGAACATATCCAGAGGCGTAAAGCAGATAGTTGGCTGCGTAGCTGATGACATGTTGTAGCAGTGTAACAAGCTTAACTGACCGATTGGAAAAAATAATCTTTTTATCTCTTTTATCTCTTTATAAAATAATATTTGTGATAAAATTATGAATTTCACACTCGAATTTGACAGGTGTCGGAGACATGGCTGGTCAATTGCAGATTAACCATTAAATGACACAGAGACCATGATGTTAAGGTTTATAAGGAAGACAAATTGCTTTATGAAATGCAAATGTAGATAAACAGGCTGGTTGTAGCTCTAGCAAGGAAAGACCACTGGATGAACTAAAGAATTAGGTGCAGCCCTGAACACTGCTGCAGCAACCTCCATTGAAACTGACTTCATTTCATTATCTGACAAATTAGTCACGTGGTTCAAAATTAGGTAATGAAGAAACTGAGGATCATACATAATCACAAAAAAGTTTGAAAATGCTCCAGATCAGTCATAATTTGAAAATTTTTCCATATGGCATATGGTACGAAGAGGCAGCCCACTGCATTAGCTCTTTTTTAGTGGATGCAACTTGACTTAAGCAAAATGATGCTTCATAATGATACTAGCACAAAAAGTTTGGAATACTTTTTGGATCCGTGTTAAAAGAGATTTTTAAGTTATCAAATGGACATTTCAATACATTATGATCAATCTCTGAGCCCGTTAACGCAGGTAGAACAAATGAAGTTGAAATCAAAGTGAAAGATATAATCCTAATATTCAACATTAAAATTTCGGTTATGTTCTCAGAGCTAAATTTAAACATGAAATTGATGAGCTTACTAGTGCTCCTGAAATTGAGCTATCACTTTATCTCAAGTGTGCGGCATACCTACCGGTACAGCGAGCAGTATTAAAATGACAAAGAAATTGCATCACCGGTATCTGTTCCTGACTAGGCTTAGTCAAGAACAGATACTGGCGATGAAATTTCATTGTCACCCTTTAGGACGACTCATAGAATAAGTATACATGTATAGCAGGTAGAGTGCCGACTCAAACAAGTATCTGTAGACAGTGAAAATTTTTATATCAGAAGATTCACCTTTTTGCGGAGATTACGTTCCTGCAATCCAAAATATTATTTAAGCAGTTTTCAAAAAGCTAATTTTCTTCAAATTATTCCTGAGTTTATATACTACCGCGATGAAGTCCCTTAATAAGTAGTTTGAAACAAGTTGGACATGAAAAAGGAATGAACACTTGGTAACCAGCATCTTAATTAAGCGAAAATCAAGCTGATTATCAGAGGAAATTCAAGAGCTGCATAATAATGCAAGTCTTCATAAAAGCGGCGACAGCTTACTGTGCTTTCTTGGCTGAAATTTCAAGCTTTTAATTCCATTTTCATCGGTATCATTAATTTCATGATTCACTCAAATCTGAATAGTACTGCGAACCCATTTGCATATTTTAAGTTAATTGTGATTATTGTCAGTGGTTATTTTATTTTGATCTTTCAGTGGCAGGTTGCAGCTTGTGACATGACCGCGCTCAAGAAAGTGCTCTTAATGTTTTAAAATGATAGTAACCCATAGATTTAACAAACTAAATTTCCTCTCCAAGGTTGACATGACACGGAGGATTTGTAAAATGCTATTATTCCTTCTGTTTTGCGATAACGATTAGTCAAATCCAAAATTTCTCCAATAGTGTAACAATTTGCATATCTCACGTGTGATGCTGGGTCTTATTCGAGTTCATTTAATAAAATCGAAACTGAATACACAAAGGGGATTTAATTATTACTGAGTTGCTAGTCTGCTTGATATACTTACTCTGTGGGAGGATTTGCCTACAGCGGAGCGTAGGAGAGATGATTATCGTCTCCCTACAGAAACTGGTGAAAGCAATGCGATATTATTGGAACTCAATGTCAGACATCAAAATAAATATACGATTTCCAGTTGTCCCCTTTGCTCTATCGAACATCGTGTGGAAAAGGAACAATTTTAAATTTGTATCTTTTATACCTTGATGTGATTTTTGAAACATATTTTATATCTTCTTAAAATCTTATTCTATTAAATGAATTAGGGATTTGGCTCTTTCCAAAAAAAGAAAAAATTGGTGACTCACAACCAAGGAAGCTTTCCATGAATAGTTGCTGATTTCAAAGCCTGTGTTTTACAATGAGTATCTGTATAACAATCATCAGTTCGGCATAGATTACTGCAGCAAGTGGACTTGGGACGCCGCGAAAACCGCCTTTTGCTTTGCTGACACCTACGATTCGTGCCGAATCATTGCCTATGAGTAAGATTGGAAATATTACAAAGCTAAGTCGGCGAGAGAATTTTTAGTGTATTGAATCTTGAAATTCGCCATCTTTTAAATTCACTAGCTTTCAAAGCTTTTAAATTTGATAAAATTTCAATTTTACAAAATAATTCAAAACAAAATTTCAATTTTTCAGTGAACTCCATATGACTAAGGTGACATTATCGAATAAATCGTTGTTTTCCTTCTCATCAGTACTGCGGAAAATTATACAGCATACACGGGTACTAGATAAAAAGCATATTGGGATATTGGCATCTGCGCCTCACATTTTTAGAAAATTAAGTGACTTGATTGAATAGAAACTATTGTAATGATAATACATTGCTTGTATCAAACAAAAGGTCAAGAGTGAAGTTTTGAAGCTGCAATTTTAATAGTTGATGAAATACGTTTATAAGTGCTATAATGATGCCTATGTATTTTAGGTAGGAAGGACGCATGCCTCTCACATAAACGAAATTAGTCAGAAACTTCAACCCAGCTCACAATTCACATCATTAGAGAACACAACCAGCTATTTTCCCACAAATTTTCAGACCAATCGGTACCATAGCTTCCTCACAACAGCCGAAAACGTCGAAAAATAGTCATTTTTATAGAAAATTCGAAAATGTAAATAAGTTTGGGCAGAGGTTTTTCAAAACTGGCAGTTCCGATATAGATCTTCTTTAGTTTTACACAAAAGCTCATCTTTCTGCCCGATAAGCGTTTTGAAAAAAAGTGGAAAAAGTGCACACAGTGCTCCGAGCGACATACCCTCCGAATTTTCAGGAATTCCCGAATGGCTATCACATTAAAACGGCATAGAAGCCGTAAATGGGATAGTATTCATTAATTGATATATCAGTACATTAATTTAATGCATCTGTAAGTTTTTTGATCCCCGGGAACAGACTAGTTAAGACCCCTACAGACTAGTTATATCCCTTACATTTCTTCAAATATTGTGCATAATAGTCTTCATAAAGCTTATCTTCATGTGCTTGGGTTTTAAAATGAATGGAAGCTTTGAGATACTGTAAGCAAATCTGAATACTTCAACAACCTAAAGCGTACAGCAACACATAGAAAATATTAATTAATCGGCATACAATGAAGAAACGTCATATCTATGTTGCACATGTATTATCTATTTTCATCTAAGCACTGTACTACTGCCATTGGTCAACAAGTACATATGCATATATTTTATTACAAAAAATACTCAGTTTATAAACATTCATTTATTTTCACGAAGGTCTGAAGTTATTTGGAAGATGACTCTTTGACACCAAATTGGTCCATCAAAGACACCATCTTTTTTTCTTTTTGTTTCAATCGAGTCTTTTTCTTCTCTAATAGAAATTTCAATTTTTCTTCCGAATCTTTCACTTTTGTTGTTGCCGTCGCAATAAACTCTGCACGTTTCTCTTTTTTGGCAATAAGTTCTTGCAATTGCCGATCCGTTTCAAGGGCAGAACCTTCAATATTTATGTGTGTCATTTGACTTCCGAAAATTGGAAAAATCTCCAATAATTTGTGCCTCCATGTTTTTCCTTTTGATATCCTCGTTCGCTTTGGCTTCATCCCTTTTTCTTTTCCTGTAGTGCTGATGTGCAGCAGAGCCGACATTCAGAAGGCTTTCATTGATTGGAACAGTGGAATTTGTCCAACCATTAGCCGAAAGTATCGACTTACTGACGACCAGTGCCTGTATAGTGTCCGGCGAGAGACAAGATCGCTTCTTTGTCACAGCGTCGGACAGGACACTGAACTGCCTTTCAATTTTGCTGTTCCCATGTGGGATAACGATGACGGTTTTCACCAGTCTGCAGAGCATAGGCAACTTTTGATTTTTTCCATTGTTGACCAGAACTCAGTGGTCGATTCTCTCGAAGTGTGACATCCAGACATCGTATGATAATACCGAAGCTCCACCTCCAAATCAGATTGTTCGATCCGAGGAGATATGAATGAGGAGAGATGCTTCAACTCCATTCCCCATTTCTCGACCTTCGAGTTGGTCCGATTTTCGGGTGCGAGAAGTCGACAAGACCGTAGGAAAGGGGAGTTGAACGGTAACGTCAGTTGCAACTACTCCACATTCTATATTTCATTACATTTTGGCCGATATTAGTTTGAGATATTAAGAAGTCCTCATTCAATCGGGAAGAAAAAGGGCTTGGTGTCTTCTTCAGTCATTCATTAACGGTTTAAGATCCGCGTGAATATAGAGATCGGAGATTCGGAGATACAGACGGAAGACGTAGAAAATCGGAGATTTGGACGGAATCTGTCTGTAGGTTGACAACTGACACCTAATCAGTTCGTTAAATAATTATTCGCACAATTAATATGTAAGCACAGATCATTCACCAAATCCATCAACACCCAACCACATACAGATCACGTCATGGTCACGTAAAACTCTTTCTTTATATCACGAGGATATCGCAAGAAATGGCTGTTTGAAGGATCTCGACGTAGATAGATAGTCGGACATGAAACAGAAAACAAAATTTTATACATGTGCGTGGTACATTTTATACAGTTTGATATGGCGAGATAAAACTATTAACAAGTTCGGGGAAAGCCAAGTATAATTAATGATGTTGGAATCATACTATACGTATTTAGGGCGATAAAAGGAGTATAAAATGGCGAATTCTGCGTCAGCACTGATAGTATAACTTTCTTAAACTTTAAAGCGTATACTTGCTACCAGTTCGATATTTACAAAATGCTACGGTAGCCTTCTTCGATTCACGAGACCATGGGATTGGGAAGTACCCATGTACATGTACGTCGTTGTTTAATAGAATTAACTATATTTTACCGAAAAATTCATGGAATAAAGGAATGAGGATTGATAAAGGAGTTGAGAGGTTTGAAATTGATATTTTAGATAAATTTCTATCATACGCTCGTATGATTACTCGGGAACGCTGATATTTATTGAAGATGTTTAACTTCAACAGGACCCAATGCCAAAAATCATATTTGTTACAGATACTGCGTAATGAAAATTTTCAGGAATTTCGGGTCCATATTTTCGGGAATTCGGGAAAAATTCCCGAATTCGGGAGTAACTTAAAATTTTCGGGAAATTCCCGAATTCGGGAATGAATCGGAGCACTGTGCACACCCGAATATATGTAGGTCAATACTTTCATCAATGTCTTATGTAGCCGAATTAACTGAGTTTTGCTTGAATATTTCATTGAGTTATAACTGAGTCTCTTGAAAAACTCAGTTGACAACAGTGGTGCAGGGTTGGGGAGACGATGTAGCCCCTTGTTGCAGCATTTCGCTTAACCAAGTGAACGCAGATTTCGTGAAGTACAGTTGAGTAAGTAAGAAGCGTATATATTCTTGATAATGAAAATCGAAATCATGGCAAATCTTTACAGAATACGAAAAGTAATGAATAAGTGAATTGAAGGCACAGAAATATACAGATACACAGAAACTAATCAAAGTTAAGTAACTTGCACACAAATGGGAAGAACGATTCAGATCGACGCGTAGTTAGTGCTATCGGTTGACTCAACAACCCAGTTCTTGTAAGGAGATTAGGCACAAGTCCATGCAACGGATGACTTGAGCATTTCTCAACCTTAAGCAATAAGTTCTTTGCTTGCTCCAGGCGCATGCATTTGATGGAAGGAGGCAAATCGCAACAGCAAGATATCCCACAGATAATCTTGTGTGCCCTCTTATGTACCTGCTCTAGATGTCCAGAGAGTTGGGCATTAAGACCTACAAAACACAGACGATGCATGCACCAACACTGAAACCACCACTGCGCGTCACTTCAAACTTTCCAAAAATACTTCGGATTAGACACTCCGGAAGATTGAATTTATGACCACTTTTGGAAAGCATACACTAATCTGAATTTCACCATCCCTTGGAAACATTTTGTATGAAAACTTTGAATGAAATGAATTGATTTACCAACATGAGTGCACTGCATAGTAGATATGATTCCATGAATCATAGCATCATCATCTAATATACCATATAGAAACAGAAATCCGACACTATATGAAGTGCTCAACGAAATCTTTCGAAGATCGCTGAGAAAGGCTGGCAGTCCCACCATCTTGGAACCAGTCGGGATGGATCGCCACGATGGTCGTCATCAGGACTGCATCACGACTTTCCCTGTCTGTCGTAGCAAAGCTCTCGTCTGGGATGCTTCTTGTGTTGACACCTTCTGTGCTATCTCCCCCCCAGTCTGTTGCCTACAAAGTCGAAGCCGCCAAACGCAAAAAATGCTCGGATCTCTTGGATTTTGTCATGTTTCCGATAGCACTTAGATTCGACTATTTTGAATTCATTAATTTTGAATGACATAAATGTTGAAGATTTCTTTACACTTAACTTTCCTACTTTATTGTAAGCGAGTAGTATGTTAAAACAGAAAAATCTAATTTAGATTCATATGCATGGTTACTTTAAAAGAATTACTGCTCTCTGAAATGCCCAACCAGAGCGCTAAAATAATGAAATGGTAATCATAGGCACTCATCACTACCCAAAGGCCTTAAATAATCGACATTTGTTGATGTGCCAAGATTACTGATACTGCACAAGCACAACAACGGTGATCAAGTCATGCATTCTCCACTGTTAGGACTTATCTCTTAACTTTCAATGAGTCATGATCAAAGCTTGTTCAATTCCTATCTATCAGTCGTCTCCAACAAATTTCATGGTTCGTTTGTGCATTTCAGTATATTGTCGAAATCAGCTCATTGAGTGAACTTCATTTTCTTCAACCAAGTCGGTGAGAAGTTTTACGTTAAACAATCAGTTTGCGATGAATAGCCGTACGCTGTAAACTTCGCACGACTTGCAAAACCAGAACATCAGAATGTAGCATCTGAGTTTTTGTTTAGGCTCATTCATCATGTGATTACTCTCTTATTGGACAAACTAAGCATGACTGCGGAAGCCGTAAATCTGGCCAATATGAAGACAAATAGAATTCGCAATGAGCACCCACATTCGGAAATATTGCTATACTCGCTTTGTACACCGCCTTCGCAACTAAAACATGCTTCATCCCCGTAGTACAACTCCTGAATGTTTGTTACCTCTTTTTGTCACTTTTGCCTTCCATCATTTACGTATGATGTTATCGTATGAATGTTATCTTATTGACGACGTCAACCCATTTCATTTACACTCAAGCTATCTTCAAAAATTGAAGGTTCGTTTAAGCGGAATTTGCGGGCGTTCTAGGCATTGTAGCATCTAGAAAAGCCTGAAAGCGGTGTCATTGAAATCATCCTGACATGCGCTGTCTTCGTTTTTTCATGTTTGCAGCTGTTTGGTTAAAGACCTCAGGTTGAAATGTTACTTGCACGTAAATGCGTCCAAATTCGTGAAACTATGAATTTCCTCATTAATTGGCTATATTTACTGGAACTTCACTAAACAATCAATGAAACGGCTGTTATTTTACTTATTTCATAAAGCTCCTCATATTGCTAATACAAGAGGCAGACCATAATGGAGGTCAGTGAGGCCGCGGCCGCAGGGCCGTGTCGATGGAGCTGGTACTATAAAATAACTGACAATCCCGATACATCATTTTCAAAACGCCGATTATATCAGAGATGAATGGCACTAATCTTCAATCAATCTTCCGGAAAAAATTCAGAGATTGTTTCAGATTCAGTTTTTACTCTGAAAATATGATAATTAAATATTTGCTAAATATATAAATTAATAGAATAATGATAAAAACATACACATTACATAAACGCATCATTGTAAGCTCCTCACTGAGTCACACTCGCTATCAACTCCGGTGGTTAAGACGCTCAGAGTCTCCGGTGGTCTGCTCATACTGATGCGACAACAGATTGGAAATATTGAATAGATTGGAATTCATGTATTCATTGAATATATTGGAAGTTATTGCAAGCAATATGAAAGAAAATTCAGAGACACGCGGGGAGGCTGAAGGTATAATTAAGAAAATGGTGAAGCTGGAATTCGGATTCTTGGTGGTTATGTGAACTACTCTTCTCATTCGTTACAACAGTGTCAATACAGCTCTTCAGAGAAGTTGTCTAAATCTGAAAAACGTAGTCGCTCTATTGGAATCACTGTGCCAGTATGTTTTGACATTGTGTGAAGAATCTAATTTTTTGAAGAGAACGGAAAGGCACTGAGTGGGTGTTCTGAATATCAGAAGTAAGCCGTAAATGCATGCGCGACGTAAAACTCAGGAGGTTTGAAGGGGATTCCGCAGACACGGGATTGCACCGGGTCAACATCCGGATCCCGGATCCAGCTAAGAGCGCTTATGATGAGATGTTGATGGTCATTAATGCTGTGGAAAATCCTATTTAACGATAGAAGTTATGAAAGTTACAGAACCTCAAACTAGTTTTTCTCGTTACTCACTTAGAGTTGGGAGTGTCAGCCAAGAATGCGAATATAAATCTTAATAGAAATGTTCTATCCAGGAATATCTGTAGCTCGGTACGCATAATTTAAACTTAATCTCAGGAACCAGACTATTCAATGTTTCATGATAATGAAAGCGAATTACATGCAGTTTTATCACTTTTGATCATGGGATCCAGGATCCGCCCGGGTACCTGGGTCTAGGATCCGGAACCGGGATCCGGGTGGTTGCAAAAACCCGGGCATTTGTAATCCCTGCCGCTGACACAGATCTCTCAGCAAGGGAGAAACTCCGAACGGGTGTCTACTTTTTCATCATCAACAGTATGGCTGCTGCACTCAAGAAACGATCGGACGCACATGCTATTAGTGCGTAATCTGCCTGAATTCTTACATTAACTCCTTGACCTGACTCCGGAGTCAATGCGTTAGAGTTCCAAACGACTTGTGGAAGCCTATCCGGAAGATCTTGAATGCGATCTGGTAGAAGAATTTGTTCAATTTTCCCGCTTTGCTCGAGATAGTAGCGGATTAAGTCAAGTTGAAAGCGCTAGCCTTGAGCTTGGATTGTAGCATTGTTGTAACACCAGATGTGTGTGTGAAGCGTTCCTCAACGTTAAGATTGCGTTGAGCATTTCTGACTCTGTTAATGACTAATTGCTCAGGGGAGTGCTCATTTTCCGCCCTTGGAAGAATTAAAAATTAGCAGAGGACAACGATTTCCGACCATCGGCTAAGCCATTCAACACTGATGGCAATTGAAAATGATATCGTAAAATTTTAGGTTTTGAAGAAATTATTGACGTTTTCTCAAAATCGAAAGCACGTAAAAAGCTATTTTTATAAATTATATGTAGGACATACATTCAACATTGTGAGGAATAAATGAAAGAGTCATTCATTGTGGCAGGACTTTGACTTTGTCAGCGTTTGCTTGCTTTTGCTACTTGTCTTATTGCAATATTTGATAGCCCATAATTAAACATTATGTAATTTACTATGATTACATTGCATTTAACGTTTTTGAGACAGTGCAATCTCCTTGTTGTGCTGAACAGTGTCTGGTTGGGTTTGATGGTTCAGGAGTAGCGACCGAAACCCGATTGCCCTTACTGGATTCCTGCTGTTGATCTCATTTTATCCTTCTTAATTCAATTGATCTTAATGTTTTTCATTTGTTAAGTGACATTAATATGATAGGATCCAAACCTGATTGATGCTATGATCAATCAGGTCTGTATCCTAACCTAACAGATCAAACACTTGTTAATATTAGCAGAATGTAGTATATTTAAACTTAATTGATTGCCCATCTTTTTACTTGACTCCAAAGAAGCAAGCAGAGAGCTAATAATCTTATGTTTAATTAGTAAGTTTGACTTTAACCATTATAATACAATGATAATTCATTAATATACAGGTGAACTAGATAGTATAATTAATTCTTTAAATTATATTATTTATAAGGTAGCCATACTTACAAGGTGAATGCTTTGCTTTGGATAATACTAGACTGAATTTCGCATAAACATTGCATCTTCAACTATGTGAAACAATCATGCATGTACATGTATTCAGATTAACATAGAGACATTTCCACGACACACAGGGTACAAAATATGCAATCAAACTTGTCTCTAATTGGGTATCACAAAGCTTTAAAAGATAAGACACAGTAAATAGTTTATATAATTAGTGGAGCTCTCTTCGTCAAAATGTTTTGCGGTCGAAATATGTTTTGGTTTTTCTGATGTGAAACAGTTCCTCTTCTCCGAGATCCATATAATTCTTTAACATTTAATACTTCAAAATACCGATCTCGGATTCGACATTTGAAATTCAAAATAATTTTGAATCCGAGATTGTTATTTTGAATTAATAAAATGTTAACAAATTACGTAAACTAAATGTAATATTTACTAAGCTTATGTAATCGCTTATTATATGTATCAATATCTGATTATATTTTTTCTTCTAGATTTCTCTAGATATTCAGGTTTATTTTATAGGAAACTATTTTTCGTACATTTTGTTGTTGTTGTACACATGTACATGCACATACATGTATAAAAAATATTGATAATTGGCTGAAAAATAGTTTTGTGAAATAATGATATAGGGGCCTGTAAGACAATTCCTCAGGGCCCGCGCAGGCCATGGTCGTAATATATGATCGTGATATGTAAATATCAACCATTTCTACTGAAAGAATATTTGCTGAATAGTTCTTATATAGTTCTTGAGGGTTTAACTCATGAAAATACTTCCGCGGATGTCTTCTGAATACAAAGTCAAATACATCATTCAAAAAGCCACGATGCGAAAGTCCAAGTCTATAGATTTACTGTACCAGTCTCCAAAGGAGACGAATATCGAATGTGTATGAATGATTAATTGACCTAGTGCTTTCGAATGTATTGTCCTAGGCCAATAAACGATACTAGCTTAGATATCACGCTCTTATAGGATCTGTACGCAGTGACCAAATGAGTGCAATACATAGTTTTCAAAGCCTGACTATTAAACGGAAAAATACCGACATGAGACATTCAAACCTATTGACTTGGACTTTCTCATCGGGTAAAGCTTTATATCAGTGATTTATCATATACAGAAAGCTCAATTATTGTGAAAGCTATGAAGATAGTAAGGTAGTCGAAGACTTTACACTTCAGGTTTAGTCACCGCTTCTCCTGTTGTCCGAGCGAATTCAATGCCTGAAATCATGGACGCCGCGAGAGATATCTTTAAGCCATCCATGGCCTGCAATGATTTGTCAATAACTGCATTTTGAATCAAAAAGTTTTGCTTTTTCCATCCACGGGATCACACACGAGTAGATATCTATTCGATTTTGTGGAAACCGGAGACATTGTATTCGTTATCATTATGATGAAGTGTATAACTCAGAGACAATATAGTAGATTGTCTACAATATTGTCTCTGGTATAACTGCATTGACTCACGAACACGCGCACGCACAATCTGGTGAGAGCAGTAGAAAGTACATGAAAGATAGTCTGTTCATACACAAAGCTTGATAAAGGAGTTTCTCTGCCCTGGACTTTGGCTACTGCAACAAACCGAGTTGGAGGGTCCAAACGATTCCTTTTGTCTTCACGATGTCATTCCTGTTGTTCTGCCAGCAGATACTAGAATTCATTATGAAATTAAAATTCAAAAACACAAAAAACATGCTTGTACCAGATCGGAATTTATTCAGAGGATGCCGTCTCACTAATCTACGTCTTTGAACTCAAGCTGAGGACACGTCCTATTCAAATCACCGCCGTTGGACGGAAGTCAATTTGTGACTTTCAACATTCTCACGGTTTATTCAAGAATGATTGCAAAGATGTCTTTGCCGATGAAATTATCAACTCTGTGAAGCAAAAGTGTAATGAAGCAAAACAAAGCCGACAGAATCATTGGAATTTCATTTTGAAGGTCAGCATTTGGCGAAGAGGCTTTGTGAAAATGACGAGACGAAATGAGGATAAGACGAGATTTCATTCAGTGTTTTCATTATCGCCTTTTCCCAGTGTTATTTTTCAGAAATTATTGAAATCCGAAGTTCCATAAAACTAGATCGGAATCTAACAACATTGACTTAGATCGGTGCATGACCGAATAATTTAAATGACCAGCAACAAACCGCTGTTGTCTATCCTAGTGCCACTAATATCATTCATAAATAAAAATGTGAAGTCAGATTTCTATGGTAAATATCATTAATTAAGTCACGGAGGACAGATTGGGCAAAAATCAGTGCCAAAATTTTAGAAAGATAAAGAACAATGTAAATGAAGAACTGCGGTAGACATGACAGGAGATCTTGCGGAAGAGTGAAGCGTACAGACAGAGGTTCGTGAAATTAACGATATTGAAAGTGTTGCATACAAATGTATTTTCAAGTATTTCATGTCACCGCTTGTCGATACTTGCCGCTTGACTTGCTGTCATTAAGGCTAAATTGGCACAATGCTACGAAGATTTTAACCGTGAAGTTTACATATTCTTAGAAGGATAGAGCAGGAAAACGGTTTCGGTGAGCTATGTACTATGACGTACAAATTTCCGACCAAAGCCTTTTTTTCAAGTACTGCTCTTCACTTGCACAGCTCAATGTGGCATCGATCATGTACAGAAAAAATTGGTATGAATCATACTATGAAACATTCGTATGAAACATAGTATGAAACAGACGTATGTAACATAGTATGAAACATATTATGGACATGTAACGCTCTGTCGGGCCATACCCTGGCATACGCATGATTCATACTATGACTTAACATAGTATGAAACTTAGTATGAAGCATACCCTAAATCATACTCAGAAAAATCATACTATGAAACATACCATGAAAAATCATATACGTATTCATGCCAGACACACTGTGAAAACGTAGTATGAATCATAGTATGGAACAGACGCATGAAGCATAGTATGAAACATACTATGAACATGTAACGCTCTGTCGGGCCATACCCTAACATACGTACGATTCACACTATGACTTTACATAGTATGAATCATATTATGAAAATAGTATGCATACTCATATGGTACACGCTCTGAAAACATGGTGTGAAACATAATATGGAACAGACATACGAAACATAGTATGAGACGTACTAAGAGCATGTAACGCGTTGTCGTGCCATACGCATGAATCATACAAAGAAGCATACTATGAAAATAGGTACGTATACTCATCCTAAACACGCGTGAGTTTTCGGAGCATGTTTCTGATATAAAAATGCAACATATGTGCATACAGCAGTATATCGTACGAAGGAATATCATACATAAGCACATATGTTTTGATGTTGTACATGTATTCTATAACAGCATGAATTCATTATTATATGCACCATTTATCATATGAATAATAATATGCATTCTGTATTCAATATGTCGTATTTTAATCTGAAAGGGAACACAGTCAAAAACACTTTGTGTCTCCGGTAACATGCTAAATGTAGCAAGTCAACTGATTTAGATACAAAACATATCATGAGGGAGACAGCTATTATCAACATTTTAAAATCACAATAACTAAAATTTCTCATACGTTAAAATCACATTTATGGCATTCATTTGTTATAACACACGAACACCCATTTGATAAAAGATAAACATTTTTGTATGATTTTTTAAAATCAAAGTTCGAGTGAAGAGGACGGTACCATAAACCCTCAAGCAGAAGATAAAAAAGAAAGTGAAGCAACTCGTTAGCATTCATTAACATAAACAATCTTAAAAGAATCCGTTACCGTTATCTGTAATGCAAGCAGCTAATAATGCTCCCACGTGAAGACAGTGTGAAGTTAATTGTTTTGACGTTCATACAAGTTCATTTATGCTTTCAATGGAAATAAACTAATGCTTATTATTAGAGAAGTGAAAGGAACCAGGAGCCTTCTGAGTTAGACTGGACAACCCTGATGGGCATGTTGGAAAACTTCAGATACAATGACACACTAATAAAAGAATTATACACTTTTATGAAAAGGTGGCAATTTCTCAAGCAATAATAGAAAAGATAAATAATCAAAATAAATATCAACAATATTTTTCGAAACTAATTGAATTAGTTTTCATTACTTTCATGAATCATGTTTGATAGAATTACTTATCTAAAATGTGTTGGTGCTCAAAATAGCGCTTAATCAA
The DNA here is from genome assembly GCA_907163375.1 of Prostheceraeus crozeri. NCBI lineage: Eukaryota > Metazoa > Platyhelminthes > Polycladida > Euryleptidae > Prostheceraeus > Prostheceraeus crozeri. Next base: position 88,303 of record CAJQUW010013562.1, on the reverse strand, counting down.
TGGCAACTGAAGGAAATTATATTAGTAACACTTTCATATTTAACTTTTAGATTACTCAAAAATGGACTTTCAAATTTTTACTGACGTTGTAGAGATCCACAATACACATGGGACTTTATAAAAGTAAACTAGTTGAATTACTAATTCTTTGATCAAAAGAAATCTACAAGACAAGTCATTATTTCGTTTAAACAAGAATAATACCTGCTCTTATATGGTAATCGTTAATCAAATTCTTATGATATCATCATGTTATGTAAACAAAATTTATGATAAATTTTCAGCTTGCAGCAACGACTTTTTGCATGAAGTATCTGAAAAGCATGAACAATATACTCGTATACATAAAGTCATGGAAAAAATATAGTACCCGATAAGTTGCAACATATTGTTGGCTGCAATCGATGTTAATAACCACAAATCAACATTCGATAGTGTCATAATACAGTATGATCGAAACGAAGGAATGCGATCATGCTGATACTGCGGACAGTCCATAAATATCTGCTGATTTGAGTTAACACTACACAAAGAAACCAACATGATGTTAATAAAATGGTTTGGAAGTGTCACTTCGTTCACTTCATTCTAGATCGCTGTCGGCTTTGGTTTCGCGCGGTACCGACTTAACTGAGTTTATGAAAGGTCAAATTTATGCATTAAGGACTAATGCATTATTTTTCAAAACCAAAAATAGCTGAGTGCTTGAGCCTTTCAGAGAACACGGTCAAAAAGTATCGTCAGACATTGTCTGTCGATGGACAAGCTGAAGGAAGCAACCGAGGTGCTTGTGGGAGGAAGAAAGTGACCGAGAAGATGAAAAGATTGTCAGGATGTCTTCAGAAAATCCTTTCATGTCTGCCAGAGAAATAAAGCAGGACTCGCATCTTGAATGTGACAGAAGAGCAGTTTCGAATCGGTTGCGCGATGCTGGTCTCAAGTCCTTTGCACCGACAAGGAAAACTCTACTGACTGAAGACCATAAACATTACAGACTTGAATGGGCTCGGCAAAAATCCAATTGGAGCTCTAGAAGGTGGAAGACAGTTGTGTTTTCTGATGAATCGCGATTCTGCCTAGGACAATCCCACGTGCAGTATGTTCGAGTACCCTTCGCATGCCGATATTCGGAACCCTATGTTTGCAGCATTCCCAATAGGTCCAACCCTCATGCAATGGTATGGGGAGCATTTTCTGTAAACGGCTTCACGGATTTAATCAGAATCGAAACTCACATTGATTCTGAACAGCATACTAATATTCTTGTAGAGCAACTCGTGCCAATTTGGCCTATGATATCTCAAGGAAAAGGCATTTTCCAACAAGACAATGCGCCTATCCATACTGCCCTTCGAACGCGAACATTTCTCCAACAGAATGATATCAACATCCTTGACTGGCCTCCTTACCCTATCGAAAATGTGCGGGGTTGAATGGAACTGAAATTGCAGAGGGAATATGAAAATCCGTCTAACAGTGACGAACTTTTTGCAACATTAGAAGAAATTTGGAGAGAACTCATGAAAGTACGGAGTTATCGGAAATCCCTAATTTATTCGATGACTGATCGTGTGGAAGAACTCATGCGTGCTGACGGAGGCATCACAAGATTTTAATATTGTACTTTTATCACTATCATGATATTCATCTATCGTAGTAATAACAGGCACGTGAAAATGACGCAGGAACAAGTCCTGAGTTTTCATTTTTTCACCGGGGACTATATTTTTTCCATGACTGTATATATGAAAGAATTTCATTATCAGAAGAATCAGAACTATTGACGAATTCGTCATCTGCAAATAATGTCATTATTTGTTAGCAAAGTAGTTATATAATACCAGACAAAGATAATCAAATGAAAAATATTTATTTCCAATGACCCGAGATAAAAATTGGTACGTCGTTCATCAGGAAATTGAACAACAACATTATGAAATGCGTATATTCAACGAAAGTTATATTTGATATCAGCCATTAATTTTGTACAGATGACTGATCACCAGCATCATTCAGCATGGGTACAAAATTCGGGTTAAGCATCAAACATCATAGTAGAAAAAATTGCCGCTACCCAACATAGATTACTCCTGCACAATAACATGTAGTATATTTATATACGGTATGAATTTAAATAATCAATTATGACAATGTTTCACAGTATGTTAATACATACGTATGGGAAATTCATACTTATGCATACTATGTTTCATACTATGATAATGCATACATATGCGTAATACATTTTTATTCATAGTATGTTTCATAGAATGTCAAGACATACGTATGCATCGCTCATAATTGTGCATACTATGTTTCATAGAATGTTAATACATATGTATGCGCTATTCATACTTATGCATGCTATGTTTCATAGTATGCTAATACACATGTATGCATTATTCATACTTATGCATACTATGTTTCATAGTATGTTTATACACACGTATGCATTATTCATACTTGTGCATACTATGTTTCATAGTATGTTATTATATATGTATGCGTTGTCATACTATTTTTCATACCTTTTCATACTACTTTTCATACTGACTTATTTCTGTACTATTAATTCTTAGAAGGAGTTCTGACACATAATTTTGCGCGAGCGTCTTTTTAAAATTAAGTTTGAATTCAAACTTCATTTTAAAAGAGAAGTTTACACATGCTGCTCGCCAAAAATAATACGAAAACAAAAATTAGAAACGTGTTAATAAATAAGTAACTTTCTCAAAGAATTGCTTGGAAATCATATTGTTAAATCGAAGCTATTATATTAATTCTATGGAACAATTCTGTTCCTGTATTGGTAGCAGAGAGAAGTCCGTCGTGTGATGTGCAATACTTATTAATGAATGATAATGTAACAGAATGTACAGTAATGAGCTGGAAGTGAACATTTTATCTTTTCCATCAATTATTGACACAAACTGCAAATTAAATGTCACAACTGATTTCTACGGATAAACATTGCAGATGCAATGCTAATATTCTATGTTAGTCTCAAGATAGGCAGATGATTCCATGCTTGGTGATAGGTCGTGCATCCAAAGCCTTATAATGTGCAATTACACATTTCGCCAAACCTCTTGCGATAAGAGAGAGCAACTGCGTGACAATTTATATGACAACACATTTGTGAAATAATGAACTGCAACTTTTGGGTCTATACTCATCAAAAAAAGTCCTCTTTATTCAGACATTTCTCTGTATAGATGAGAGAGCAATTATGAAACTAATGGTATTTGATGGCAGTGATTGACGACATTGCTTCCTCAAACTGCTTTATAGCATGGTTGGCCGGTAAAAACCACCCTGGTTTTTACCACCTGGCTAAAACCTGGTGAAAACCAACAGCTTTTGCCACCACTTTTCGGCTAAAACTGGCAGAAACTATTTCGACCGACTCTATTCCTCATTTCCTGCGATTACGTCGGAGAACAAGAACAAAAGAGAAAGGGACATTATATGCAAAGTAAAGGGTAGGTGAAATGAAATCAATGCCATGGAAGGGCAAGTGTCATCACTGTTTGTTTTTGAACACAGCACTGGACGGATCTGATGAAAAATATTGCTTCCAGGCTATGATCGGCAATGATAAAATGATATCATTATATTCTAAGGAAAAATTATATCAATTCATATCATTTTATTTTTGAAAAATGATATAAAATGATATCATTAAAAAATGTTTGTTCCATTATATTTTCCAATCACAGATTCTTCGCATTTTGTATTGAAGCAAATTTAGTCACTTTCGTTTGTTCTACCCATGTCCTTCCTCACTGGTTGATTCATGTAGCGAAAAGCAACAGGCTATTGTCGGTCAGTCTGTCTATCACACAGATTGTCATACAATGATAGTTTAAAAGCACTGGTATGATTTTATTTTTTCTGACTTGTCTTAGTTTCTATAATGCGAGTATGATATAAGCTTATGAATGAATTATTAGTAAGATGTAAACGAGGCTTTGAAATTTGGAAATGCGAGTACGGTCAAAGCTCGACATTTCGGACTTGGATAATTAAGATTCTGGTTAATAAAGACCGCCGATTTTCCGGGATTATCTCTACATGTACAGTGTATATCTCATATATTGCTGGTTGCTTCAGACTTCCAGTAGGCCCATGATTGAACACTGAACTCATTAATAACTGTATTGATGTGTTTGAAGTATTAACTGCAATTCAAATATTTTTAGCCTCTTTTCGCACTTTAGATACTGTTGGCCTAACCAACTGCATATTGTAGGCATATTTGTAATTCGAGTGTATAAAGCTTCAATCAAAACTTGCGATGTCTAATGCACAGGCCATAGGCCCTACCTAAGTTTTGATATACAAGAAGCTTTGTATGACTAAACTATTCTCTTCGGTCTTCCATTATTTGGAATGTATCGATGCTGCATGCAATCTAATTTTGATTTCATTGCTGAGAGCAGCAAAAGTATCATGGTAGCAGTGTAAATCGAAAAATTCGCATGACTAGATCTATTTACGGTGTAGGCCTGCGCATATTTCAATACAAAATTGCATATTTTCATTAGAAAAAAATCAAATGATATCATTTTATAAAATTCGTAAAATGATATATATCATCTTATATCATTTTAAAAAGAAAATGTCATTGCCGATCATAGCATCGAGGTATGGTAGAAGCATTGGATGCCGGGATGCCGTGACGTTGCAACCTTTGTGAAATGTGACAGCTTTTGTCTGTCAGTTGCAAATGATCGGCATCCAATCACGTGACCTGTCACAGCACTGCTTGGTTCAGCAGACGACCTTGACCTTTCACTTTTCGTTGGACAATTACGTTGGACGTACCGAGATGGCGGTACTTCTATTCTTTCCCCCCCCCCCCGACATAAACCAATTTTTCCAGTTGACATCCGGGAGTACCACATCGTCAACGATCTTCTTTTGCTCCCAAATGCAGTCTCACTACCGTCGCAAAAGCGTTGAGTGTGTAAAATTCCTCTGGTTTGTAGAATATTTACAGCACTTGCTTTGTTGTTCACTGTAACACCAATGCCACGTAGTCAATGATCGAAACTGTATCTTGTATTCTAACCAAGCATCCAAGGGACCTATCCTTCATCCCAGGGTTCAAGTAAGATTTCTCAGTGGTGTTGTAATGTCAATCAGTGACAGATCAAGTCTATTCTGAATCCGATGTGACTAAGTTTCATGAAATTCAGTAATTGGAAGATGTGGGGGTGAATAGAAGCAACGAGATGGCCAAGGTCGTCTGCTAAACCAAGCAGTGCTCCGACAAGGCACGTGATTGTCTGCCGATCGTTTGCAACTGACAAACAAAAGCTGTCACATTTCACAAAGGTTGCAGCGTCACGCCATCCAATGCTACTACCATACCTGGAAGCAATATTTATTCATCAGATCCGTCCAGTGCTATGTGTTCAAAAACAAACAGTGATGACACCTGTCCTTCCATGGCATTGATTTCATTTCATTTACCCTTTACTTTGTATATAATGTCCCTTTCTTGTTTGTTCTTCGAAGGAACAAGAAGGGTGCCTCCTTGTCTGCTGAAAGGCTTATGAATTATTTTCATTGATGCTTACTAATGGCTCAGATTCCAATATTTCACCAGATGACTTGAGCTCATTACCTGATCATCCACTTGTGGTAACTGAATACAAAGTCAATGATTACTTGCTCAAACTCAAGAAAGGAAATGGTGGTCCGGATGCGATACCATTTGGACGGATCTTTAAGGAGAATTCATCTGAGCTTGCGAGTGCCACTGCATACATCTTCAATGCCTCATTCTCTGATGGCTGCTTTCCATCTGTGTTCAAACGTGCTGATATTATCCCTGTTGCAAAGACTACAAATCCGAAAGTGACGTCAGATTTTCGCCCTATCTCTCTAACAAGCGTGTTCTCAAAAGTCATGGAAAGGATTGTGCTGCATCAATGGATTCTCCCGTATATTAAGAATAAAATGGATTCATCCGAGTTTGCTTATACCCCAGGAGTTGGAAAGGAACAGAAACAGCCTTGAGGTATATCTACCATCACATTCTTCAATTTCTAGATGAAAAATCACGTGCTGTGACAATACTGGCGGCGGATTTTTCCCAGGCGTTCGACAGGCTAGTCTTTGATTCTATACTAACCGCAATTTGCGAATTCCAACTTCCTTTCCAAGCTTTCCATTTCATGCAAGATTTCCTTTTTGATCGCAATCAACGAGTCCGCTTGAATCACGAGACATCGACGGTCAACGGTCACTAGCGGAGTCCCTCAAGAGCGTAGTTGGCTTCATACTTTTTGCTATGGTGATTGATTCTCTCAAAGAGGTGTGCCACAATTCTATATTCGTCAAATATGCGGACGATGCAACCTTCTAACACTTTGTACGAAACTAATGTGATGATAACTTGCAACGTGCCTGGACACATCTAGAGAACTGGTCCTCTGATGTTGGTCTTACGCTAAATTATGAGAAAAGTTGTGTCCTGAATTGCGTCACTAAGATATCACCGCATTTGAATTCCTTAGTTTGTAATAACTTCGATATTTTATCTACAGTCGATTCTCTGAAATTACTTGATGTTCACTTTTCAGCTGATCTTACATGGAACTACCTTAGTGATAAGACTGTTACCAAATATTTCATAAATTTTTTCATTCTTAGAAATTTAAAGCGTGCTAAATGTCCCCAACTACAGATTTTTTATTGCCATGAATCTTTCATAAGATCGGTTTTGATTTATGCCATACCTTCTTTCTGCAATCTTCCGAATTATTTGTAATGCAAGCTTGCAAGAGTTGAACGATTTCCAGCGGGATATTTTTCTAGAATTGAATTTTGTCCGTTGAAATCATTTGTTGACAGGTTGTGCAAGATATTGTTCAGGGAAATCATGATGCATGATGACTTTTGAGATGAAACACCTAAGACCGAGAGATATAATCGATGTATTAGAGCCCCTCGTGCCTCTAGAGAACGTTTTAGTAAATCTTTTATACGCTGTGGAAGATGACTGCCACTGCCTTTTTATATTCTGCAATATCTTTTGTCAATTTTGTAATGCATTCACCGCATAAAGTGAATCAAGAAAGATGATCTATTTTGTTCTCCGACGTAATCGCATGAATGGAATCGGTCGAAAGGCCTCGTGATTTAATGATGAAACGGCTATTTTGTCTTGCCTTTATTCTCAATGTCATTAAGGCTACAAATTGCTTCAGCCGTAAATAATAAATAAATAAAACAAATGAGCCAATTTTAAATATTCAGAGAAAGGGCCAAAAAGTTGTCATTAGTTTATTATTTTCCATATATATTTCGCTGGCCAACGGACAGCATCATCACGGATGTAGAAAACAGCGTGATCATGCTGTCCGTTGGCCAGCGAAATATATCGGGAAAATAATAAACTAATGACAACTTTTTGGCCCTTTCTCTAACTATTTAAATTAAATATTCATAGGCTTTTTTGAAAACAAATGAGCCAATGTATCTTTTCTAAATTGTTTATTAAACGACGAGTGTTAACTCACATGTGTTTCTTAAATGAGCAAATAAGGCCTAATGAGACGTTAGTCTTTCTAAAACAAGCAGTAAATGACGGATTGTGGTGAACAGATTGGCCATATGTGATTGACTGCAAACTATATCTTTTCTCATGTAATTTTAGAGGAAAAGTTGTTACTGTGTTAATTTTAAATTCTGTCTGTGGATTATCACTTAATTAACAAGGGTGTGGATCAGTCTTAATAGGCTAACGCATAGTATTTTATCCTGCATTAGATAAGCTTATTTCTTTATTATACGGATACGCTTTCGTCTACATATGAATAATTTCAATTCAAATAAATTAGTAGACCTAACGCCTTACAACTTTTAATTCGTCTAAGTTAACTTAGTTTCATCAGACATGAATTTTGCGATGCTTAGAAATGTGAATAGACAAGATCACAAAACATTTGGGCATTGATGTCTTTTTTAAACAATCTTAGTGTCGATCTTAAAAATATGCCACGGATCATCTATCCGGAACATTTTAGATAAGTTTAGTAAACCATAGTTAAATTGTGTATACACTGTGCTGTATATTACAATTCTTGTTTGATCGATCAATCTCAATGATTACAGCCGATTGATTAACCGACCGACCGGCAACCCAGCCGAACCGGTCAGTTGTTCCCGGTTCCAACCCTGGTCCACGGGTGTAAAGGCACCTTCGTATTTGCTGATTTATGCTCATTACAGTCCACATCTCCTTGGCAAGTTTGTTAACTGTTCATTCATTTTCAGCAACTAAATGAAGGATCTTGCCATGCTTTTCATGCGCTCTATCCCTGAATGAGTTACATGCAATTCTTCTAAATCCGCGTGCGCAGTGTTTTGGGAATGACCATGCTTAAGCCGAACATTAGACAGACGTTCTCCTCAAATAGTTCGTTTTTCATTTGTTCAATGGCTTAAACTGTTCTATCATGTCATTAGGCATGCTTGCAGGCCAGCCGTATCGAATGTATTTCAAAATTGACATCAGTATTTGATCTTTTTCTGTTTCCTTTTTCACTTCTTTTGATGTTACCGGCATGGTATCGATCCAGTTCGTTAATCCTTCATCATATTTACTTGAATATTCGTCTGCATTTTCAACAGGATTTCTCGATAATGCATCGGCGTTGCCTTTTTCTCCTAATGATCTATGTTTGATGCGATACTGTTGCATACTCAACTGTAATGCCCCCATGAATTCTTGCGGCTACATTCACAAGGATCTGTCTCTCATTGGCAAATAGATAATCCAGGACACTATGATCAGATATCAGTTCAAATATACTCCCAAACAAATATTTGTGATACTTTTCCAAGCCAAAAAAAATCGCCAGACCTTCTTTTTCAATCATTGGATAATTCTTCTCTCTATTGGAAAGCTTCCTTGAAGCATATGCTATTGAAATTTCATCTTGTCCAATTTTATGCGATAATACAGCGCCAACCCCATGAGAAGAAGCGTCTACCGCAAGGCCCAAGTCATCTTTATCACTGTATGGGACTAAAATTCTCTCTGACATGAGCGCATCTTTGATTGCTTGAAATACTTTCTTCTCCGTTTCTCTCCACTTGAATGTCGCGTATCTGTGGAGCAAATCGTATGATGGAGTTGCTTCCATGCTGAGATGAGGCACAAAACTACCGTAGAATGTAGCCATGCCTAACCATGATCACAATTCGTCCAGGTTCTCCGGTCGTTTGACTCTAATAATCGCTTGTACTTTTGATGGATGCATCTTAATTCCCTTACGTCCGACCAAGGACCCATACATTCACCTTCTGTCTTCATAAAGAAGCATTTTGACCTCTCAGCTCGAAGTACAAATTCGCGTAGTCGTTAAAGAACAGCTCGAGGGTTTTCCAAATGTTGCCGTTCGCTTTTTTCCCATGGTATGACTTCAAGTCCCTAAAATTCACAGTTCAACAGCCAATCACACATGCAACAGAGTTACTGATATCATTCACTCTTACATAAACCTTCACAAAGGCTGCACGTGCGCCATCCGAACATCGACCGTTGAAGGTGCTGGACTTCGAAGGCCTGTCTCTCAAACGCCGCAATTTTTACTTTATTGTATCGGCCAGTAATTTGAAAAGGGGAGTTTTGATTATTTTTTTTACTTTCTCAGAATCTTCATTGCCTTGATCCAATTACGATCGATGATAGATGACCCACTTCAGCAATTATCAGCGGTAAGCAATACACTGCAGTTGATGCTGCTTGTTTGACATTTACGTCTACCATTCCCATTGCCTGCACAGCATTTCCTGCAAATGACTTCAGCTGTCCAACAAACGGAAATAACTTTGGTCAGTCGATATCTTTCAATATGCATTTGGGAATAATTGTCACACATGATCCAGTATCAATCTGCATCCTTACATCATGTCCTTTAATTTCAAGATCAATGCACCAATCATCAGTCATCAGAATCAGACTGATCTGCATCGACAGACAATGCCCAATATTCATTAGAAATTTGACCTTCTCTACAGTATGTTGTTTCTTGCCGTAACAGACAGCCTCAAGATGCACTTTTTTATGACAATGTCTGCATTTGTAATGACCAATGCATTTGAAACTGAAGATAGTCGCCCAATTCATTAACCCAAAACAATACACAATAACAATAAACACCAAAATCAAAACAATGTAGTAAGAACGTAATGCACGAGCACTTTCGTGGTCTCTATTCATGAGCAACGATCAAGTGAATTGGGCGACTATCTTCATTTTCAAATGCATTTGTAATCATTGAATCGACCAAAGTCAAGCCCACTTCATATAACAGCTTCTTCTGAGTGCCTCTGTTGTGTAGACCAACGACGATTCGATCGCGAAGTGCTTCATAGAGAATTCCACCAAATTCACAATGTTCTGCAAGTCTCCGCAGCTCAACAAGATAGTCAGAAACTATTTCATTGTCTTTCTGCATTCGTCGGTAGAAGTTAAATCGTTAAGCAATAACCAACGGTTTGGGACTATAGTGTCCTCTCTGACATTTCAGGAGTTCCTCAACACTGTTGCCTTTCGGTTTTGCCGGCGATAAGGTATTTCTCAAGACACCGCATGCTGTTTCGCCAATAACTGTAAGCAGTGTTGCTACTTTGAGCTCTTTCTTAATATCTTTTCCTCTTGCCTCTCTTTATACATAGTCCAATCGCTCCCTTCTTGAAAAGGTTACATTTGCACCATCCTCGTCGCCATCTTCTAATTTCCTGTATTGGTAGCAGTGAGAAATCCGTCGTGTGCCATGCAATATTTATTAGTATATACAGTAATGAGCTGGAAGTGAACATATAGAGAAGCAAGCATGAAATGTCAATGAACAATAGAGTCACACAGTGTCATAGAAATCTCACTTCAGGAATCACTACAAATTCATGAAAGAATTCTTGGTCTATACATTGTCTGACTACCTAATTCGTCTTTCTTTCTAGACCAAGAAGCTGGAGAAAACATGAAAGAGTGAAGAACAAACAGCATAAAAAGTTAAAGTGGTTTAGAAAAGGAAATGTCGATCCTGTATTATTTGTGCCATCATCACCGAATTCCGAGTTAAGAAAAATCATGGAACGCGAAATACGCCAAAGCAGAATGAAAATAAAAGTTGTGGAAAAAGCTGGTTCTTCTTTAAAAAGAAAATTACAAAATTCAAATCCATTGAAAAGTCAAAAATGTAAAGATCGATGCTGTCCTATATGCCAATCAGGAGGCAAGGATCCTTGTGACAAAAGTGGAGTTACTTATGAAGCTAAATGCGAAGAATGTGACTCAGTATGTATTGGTGAAGCTTCAAAAAATGGCAAGATTAGAGGAAAAGAACATATGCAACAATTACAACAGAAAAATAATAACTCAGTTTTGTGGAAACACTGTTAAGAGAGACATGAAAGCAAAATAACGAAATTCAAGATGAATATTATCAAAGTGTACAACAACAATGAATTTACAAGACAAATAGCTGAATCAGTAGAAATAAGAAACGCAAAGAATGACCAATTGATTAACACAAGACAAGAATTTCATTCACTGAATTTGCCTGGATTATCGATATCATAGTAATTTTTAACGTAAAAAGATTTCTACTTCTAGCAACTACATACAGCATGTGAGAGAGATACATGTATCTTGACTATGAAATGCGATTTGACTTTGATTGTGCTATCACAACTTTGAATTTATCTTTGCAATATATTTGTAATATACCAAGAATAGACCAAGAATTCCGTTTTAACCGCGCGTTGAATTGTTCCTAGAATTAATATAGTAACTTCGATCTAATAATATGAAAAATTAAAAAGTATTACAAAATACAGTTAATACTCAAGGAGAGGAAGAAAAATTTACTGACATATCAAATTCCCAAACTTCAAGCATTCGTGGACATTTTTGTCATTACTCATTAGTGGTCAACATGTTGCTAGTAATACGAATTTTACTCCACTCTCAAGTGAAATGAGTTGGTCTTGCAACCAGACTTGCAAGTGGCCGGGTAGAGCAGGATTTGGATCTGATAATTCCAAGCAGAATGCGCCCGGCACCTAAAATGGTTTGAATGCCAATGAATATTTTACCTATCCAAGCTTGGTTCTGTACGAATCGCATGGAACTTAAAACCTCGTTATATGAAACGATTACGTTAACACAGCAGTCAGAGGAATTGCATAATCGATTTTTGGACCATATAAGAACCTTCTGATCCTTTTTCTCATCATATGGAACCAAGTAGGTGGAGGACTCGCATCCTGGACATCTCAACTTCTGGTCATCGTTAGCAAGTGTAAACTGTAAGGGAATTCTCTCAAACATATGTCTGAGACTGACATCTGAGGTGTTGTCAGAAGATTAAACAATTAATATTTCCATTCACACAGATAGAACTGAATTTCTATAATGGAATACCGAGTCTCAATATTCTCAAGGAAATTGAAATATAAGATAAAGATGTCTTTAATTTTGAAGGAAGCAGCATCGAAGATAAATGAATTACACCTGATGCACTTGACTGACGTCAAACATTCACGAAAATAACTGTTATGCAAAGACAAGATCTTTTTCATCCTTTTCTTGTAATCTAATTGTCTCCATCTGTATTACCTCATCTCTTCCATAATCTCAATCATCTGATGAACGGTCGTGAACAGAAAAGTAATGAATTAGGAAGTTCAGCGTCCTCCCTTCAACTGAGCGGTCACCCTGATGATCCTATTCAATTGACCACATCAGGCCAGGTCAATGAAAGCATTCATGACGTTCACGAGATTAATTTTTGATGACTGGGTATGAGGCAGGTTACATCGTTGAGTCAGAAAAAAGAATGAAGTTGTTTTTTCGACTTTTTGAAACCCGGGGCATTGAAATCGTGTATCACATCTAATATCTTAACTGATCCTCAAGCCTAGAAGAATATATTATAAACTAGGGGTAGGAGTAAGTAAGTAGCATGATTTTAAAGAAAATTAAGTAATTAAATATTGAGTTGCACCCTCAGTTGAAATACGAACGAGAATAATTCATGAAAGAAAAGGAAAAAAGAAGTCATCACATACGAGTATCAAGTCTTGTGAAAAGAATTTAAATAACCATTCTTATTAATTCTTAAATTTAGAAATAGAGTTGACATTCAAATCATCATCAGACAACATGTTCCAATATTTTGCGATTGATGCAGTGTGAAAGTTATGCTGATAATTGTGTTGGCCAAATTCTGAGCATATACTGAGATGATTACCACGAGTTCGTGAAGCAGTTACAAAATAACAAAGTCATCAGCATTAATGTCAAACGAATTCGGCGAGTTTTCATGGATGGGAGATTTAGTTCTTTGAGTCTTTCTCGATATTCAAGATGCCTTAATTTTGGAAATTGTCTAGACAATCGCATCTGCACACTCGACCAGATCGATGCATTTTGATTTATGCGGCATTCGCCTGAGGAACCACATCTCCACTGCTTCCAACCTTGCCTGCATTGTTTAATTTATGGACCATGCTTCACATCCATAGACGTAACGTCTAAGTAGTCGGATTCTCGTTGCCACGCCAATGTTACGTGAAGCAAGCATCCTCTCCATCTTATATGACGTCTTTCCCATACCAATCGCCGATTCATATCTTCATCACACCTTGCATCCGACGTGACGCTGCTGCCCAGGTACCGGAAGTGAGACAGCTGCTCCCAAGACCACACCTTTTACGAGGACATTGATACGAGGAGTGTTACGCTTCTTTGAAAATACCATTACAAAGGATTTCTTGCGCGAGATGTATGTCGAGTCCTTTCGCTTCACTTTCGTTTGTCACTTTGTCAACGACAGCCTGGAGTTTTTCCTCACTGTCAGCAAAAAGTAACGCATCGTCTGCGTATCGCAAAATATTCATATTGTCACCTCCAACTCAAACACCATCCATGTCTTAAACGTTTCTCATGACCATCTCCGTGTATAACGAGAACAGATGAGGGGACACAACACAACCTTGTCGAACACATCTGTCCGCAGTACGAGTAGTGTAATCGCTTAAAACTCCATGTATCTTCACTGCTACCTGCTGATTCCAGTACAAGTTCGCTATTAATTGGATGTCCTGACCGTCAATATCTAGAGAGCTAAGTAGGGCCATCAAAGGCTCGTGTAGTACTTTGTCGAAGGCCTTTACATAGTTTACGAAACAAACGAAAATATATCACTGCACTTCGATACACCCTTCAGCCAACCTTCTTAGCACAAATACAGCATTTCGCGTACCTTTATCTGGTATAAAGCCACACTGTTCCTTTTCTATCTCGCTTTCTGTTCTCCCACGCAGGTGTTTCAGAAAAACTCGAATAATCAACTTTGTTAGGTGGCTCATAAGGCTGATCGTACGGTGTTGGTCACATTTTGTTACACCTAGCCTTTTCTGCAATGTGATGAAGACAGATTTACACATCTCTTGAGGGAAACGACCATCTTCATAGATCTGATTGGCCAAATGAGTGATCTTCTCTAAACCGAATTCTTGCATCGCATCAAGCATCTCTACGACGATTCCGTTCCCAGACGATCCCGACGATTCTCTGGAGCTTCACCTCGTTCCCAGCACACAACTCTCCGATATACTCTTTCCAACGGTGAAAAATTTTGTCGCGCTCCATTATGATATCGCCGTCCTTACATGTACTTTTAATACAATTACAAACTGCACTTTTCTTCTTTTTTGTTACTTTCCTAATTCTGTCATGCATCAGTTGTGGATTTCCAGGCTCTAAGGTCTCAAGCTCCCGGCACTGCTCATTATAGAAACTCTCTTTTGCATCCTTGTACCTATTTCTAATATTTCTATCAATTTGCGACAGGCATTAAATCCTCTTTTCTCCTTTCCTCCATTTTAGAGCAAGAATCTCTTGTGTCATGCAGCCGTGTTTCTTCTCTCTTTGTTGCTTGGGTATCACTTGCTGAGCTGCTGCATGAAAAGTTTGCTGGATTTCTCGAAACTGATTGTCTGTAGTTTGCGTTTGGGTATCTTTCTCTAACCTTTGCTTCACTTCGTCCCGAAACATTTTCCGAACATTTTCGTCCTTCTGCAGTTGCCGCATGTCTAACCGCAGTGGCCGTTTAGGACTGTTTATCTTCTTCGGTTCTAGTCTAATTGTGGTGACCATGTGATAATACATGATCAGTATTGCAGTCAGCCCCCTGATACCCTCTTACCTGTAGAATGGAGTTGCGGAATCTCTGATTTACAGTAATGTAATCTATTTGGTTCTTGGTATATTCGTTGGGACTGCGCCATGCTGAAACCAGGTGTTCGCTATGATTTGAGCATTTTCTTCACACCAATGTAGCCATACATCACCTCTTCCATTTCTTGTGCCTAATCCGTGTGGTCCAACTATATTTCAATACCTCTCAGCACCAACCTTGGTGTTCAAATCATGCATTACCAGTACCATTTCCTGCGATTTGCAATGCTTCATCGCCATGTCAAGGTCTTCATAAAACGCTTCCAGATCTGCGGCGCTGCTGCTGATAGTTGGCGCACAAACTTGAACTATGGAGATATCGAAATGAGATCCTATTAGCTTCACCATGATTATGCGGTCTGATATTGCCCAGAATCCTATCATATTCGCAGCTGCTTCCGTTGTCAGCAGCACATCGACGCCTCGCACATGGTCCTTCTCTGCACCAGAGTACACGAAAGTCATATCGTCGACTACGACCTTGTCCCATTGCGTCCACCTAGCCTCACTAACACCTAAGATGTCCAATCTGACATTTCGCATTTCGCTAATCACGTTATGTAGGTGACCTGCTCGATGCAGAGTACGGACGTCCCACGTTCCTATTCTTGTCTTTTGTTTTCTCCACGCGGTAGCTTGATGACGATCTGCGGCGTCCCACGTGACCGACGACCTCCTACCACGTGAGGGACTTCTTTGAGACAAAGGACGCCAATTTACGCTGTTTATCTGTATTTCTTGAGACATTTTACCATAATTGCTTACTAGGAGTAGCGATGAATGTCGTGGGGGCCCCAGTTCCCTTCAACACTCCTTTTCTGTCTGGGGATCCCATAGTCTTTATGAAGCCAACCACAACTGCAAGACAGCAGACAACCCACTAAGGCATTGGGGAAAAGGTGGATGCCTTGCAGCTTTCATGGCATTTACTCCTCCAGGGTTCCATTACACTCCCCAGACTGTGGGGTTAACTGGGCTACTTGACCGCCGCCCAGCGCTCGGCGTTGACAGGACATTAGCGCCGATGACCAAACGGTTGCCAGAGGGTGCCTGATGGGATCGTAAAGGAAGTCAGGAGTTCCAACCCTTTCCATCGGAGGCTGTCCGTCTACCGCCCCCCCCCCTCCAAGATAACACCAAAGGGGCATTCACATCTGGTCTTCCGAAGTGCATTGCACGACATTTATCAACATTCAATTTCATGTCATTTTCCTGATTCCAATTTTCGAGATTCCATATGTCACGTTGTAGAAGATGAGCAGGATTTGAGTAATCAACATTTGTGGATGACCACGTATGCAAAATTTCTATGTCATCCGCATACTTGACTATTTTACTGAAATGATTTTTTTCATCCAAATCATTTACATACAAAGAAAATAATATCGGACCCAAGACAGAGTCTTGCAAAACGCAACTGCGAATATTAGAGCAAGATGAAAGAAGTCCTCTGAAAGCCACCTTTTGTGAACGATTAGTAAAATAGTCCTTTATCCATGTCATCAAGATATCATCAAATCCATGCCAAAATAGCTTAGAGATGAGGCGAGTATGGGGTACACTCTCAAAAGCCTTGCTGTAATCCAAAAATAAAGCGTCAGCACAGAAGTTTTTATCCACATTTCTAGTTAGATCGCAATCCAGCTGATTCAACAGACGTATGAGGCAAAAATCCATGCTAAGAAGGTTTTTATGATATCATTACAGTGGCAAAAATCAAGAATCGTGAGTCTCACAATACTCTCCATCATGCGAAGAATCGCACTAGAAACGCATGCAGGTCTATAATTCTCTATAAGATTTTTGGATCCCGATTTATGTAGGCCTATAGTTATGACAATCACAGTGCGCAATTCGTCTGGTATGGTTGAGGTGAAATACGAAAACGTAAAAATTCTAGAAAGCAGTGGAGAAATGTGCTTTTCAACTCGCTTTAGAATAATATATGAAAGACCATCACTATCAATAGTCGATGAATTCATCAATATTATCATCAATCATCGATATCAAAATTTTGTGAATGACTACTTCAGAGAACAAGGGAGTTTTCATATAGTATTCATGCGGTTCTAAATCTTGTCCAAACATCAGTACTAGATTATTTGAAAATATAAATTTAAAATGTTCATTAAGTGGCTCGGCGATTTTAAAAGTATCTCCTTTCAAATAACTGAATGCATTTGGAAGTTCGTTCGTTTTAATTTATTGTTCACAAATTTCCAGAGAGATCTCTTACATTATTCTCCTTTTCAATAATTGCTCTTTCAATTTGTTGAATAAGTTTCAATTCCGCAAATTTCAACCGAGTCTTCGTAACAAATTTGGACTATTTCGGGCAACAGCATAACAGCGTCTTTCTTCGATGATGAAGAGTAGTCCTAACATAACAATAATTAAGTGAAATACCCGCTGAAATTTCACTAAATATGTGAACTGCGTGTCACTGATTTTATGCTTTTTATAAACATCTTCGCTTCGTTCTTTGTTGATAAATTCAAAGCACTATTTATTGATTTTCATTTTCCACTGATTGGTTTACAGTTGGGTTTCGAAGGCGGAGCTGGAGACGTCCGCAGCCGTGATTGCAGGTCGTAGAAGACACCGACAGCAGGCTGACAGAAAATACCACGGTTCCGTCTCCGGCTTGAAGCTCTATACATATTTGAATTCCGTCAATTTGCGAGAGAAAATGTTATTTGAAAATCTAGCTGAACAGAATGCAAGTGTGTAATCGTTGCAGACCTCCCAAAATCTACTGGCCTTCATTTCCTCACAATACATCAAAGCAAAACATAACCTATTGCGAGTCATTCATCTGAATTTTATGGGAGACTTCCTTAAGATTGTGATTCAACCGAAAGCATAGTACGACCTCCAAAAGATTTTCTGCAGAAAGCGATGCCGAAAATAAGACTTTCACAGAATGATGCACACCATATGACTACTACGAGAGTCTGATTGGAATCGTCTGAGATGGAATATCTTCAGGTCATATTTCGATCTCCTATGCGCTTATACCTCCGACCGGTGATGTATGCGAAAATGTATTTAAAGACAACACGTTTGAGCCAAAAGTTAGTCAAGATACTGTGTTTGACGACAGAAGATAGCGATTTGATAAATCTAATTGCGTTTAGCTTCTTAAATGGTAAATGAACTGTATAACCCTTCACCCACACAAAGACAATGTGATTTTACTGAAAACCTCAGTTTACTTCCAACTGGATTAATTCCAATGTGTCTTCCTTGATCTGGTCTGAAAAAAGAGGAACCTAGCTTGACCTCGACAGATGTGCAGTTTTGTAGTACCGGTAACCACGGGGAGCACATCATTCCATAAAATTCTTATTTTCGGTCTCGTGTTGGCGACCCGACTCTATGTCGAAGGGTCTTGGGTCGGAGGCGGAGCCGCCCGGAGCTGTAGTAGCTGAAAGAAACCCTGTTTTACAGAGACGGATAAGGTTCTTATTGGTCATCACAGCAAGCATTAGACGATCAGATGACGTCAGCGCCAGACGTCACATCGGCAATTCAATGTCGCTGCTACGGATGCGTCCGCACGAATCCTTGACTATGACGCCTAACTGACGTCAGCTTCTGATATTAGCATCACCATGAATGAATAAAGGTGTATAACGTACACTTCTAGTCTTAATTCACCTCACCGCCTAACAGGTGTATAACGTACATGCTGACAGAATTATGATCATGCACATAATCACAACAGAACACCATTAGTATTCATCCCCAGATGCAGAGAAACGTCTGAAATGGTAGCACATTGTTTGTAGATTGTTGATCATATGCAACTACTGAGATTAAATGGCTTGCAAGGTATTGATGAAATTCCGCTGTAAAATGCTTTTACCAAACATTTAAGAAACGTGTGTCTCAGATTTAATCGCTTGCATCTATGAAACACTTGACACACTGCTTGTAAAGAGTTCGTAAGTAGTAAGGCATTAATGCTAGTCTGAAAGACAGGATTCCTGAGACAATCAATATAATCGATTAAAATCACAAAGTTTTGCCCTTAAGTATGTTAAAAGCAAAAATGCAAAATTTATCATAGCAGTCTGAAGCAACCTCTTCGGAATGATGAAAGCAGCCTTTATATACTAGCATAATTATGGAAGACTGGGTGTTTAAATATATGATCTCTCTATAAAGTCAGAATGATAAAAAGCGAGATGTCACGACTACAAGACCAAATAGGTACTTGACTATTCTGACTATATTTGAACGTTCCTAATAATGGCATCAGAGAAACGAAATTGAGGGAAGTGAAATTAGAAAAATCAAATCGTGTCTTTCAAAAAGTTATTTCTCGTTGGCTTTTTAGAAAACCAATCTGGCTCTCCTAGAAGGAAAAGTTGAAAATATAAAAACCAACAATTTTAAGATCTTGACCATCAAACTTAGTTTTCGAAACATTCCTTTAAGATTCCACCTCCACAGTATCAGATAATAACATACAAAAGGGAATAAGAAATTGCATTGAAAATCTGCTCATGAAACTGACATTATGATAATTAGTGTCTACTTGAATAAATTCAGCATGAGCTTGTGGGCTGATTGATATTCCGGCGATGTATCTTATCATCTATGATCCTTGGCAGTGCATCACATCTCTTGAAAATACTTTTTAATGATAATCTGATTTACAAGTCAAATAAAGTGATAGGTTATCTACAATACATCAACGGAGACAAAGAAAATTTATTACTACCTCGACGCTCGAAAAATTGTCTTTTTCGGCAATAAGTTCTGAAGTTCTGATAAAATGGTTTAATAGATGGATGATGAATGATCGATGTTCTTGATGTTGTCCATGGAGGAATAGAGGTACTGGAGTAGACGCAGGATCTATATCAAGTCAAGGTCATACAAGTGGAGTCCATTTAAATTCATTATTTCAGAGTCATTTAATTATACATATCAGTTATATTAGTAATTTTATAAGTAACAAAGTTGTTATAATCATTTTTAGACGTGGAGATAACCAGAAAATTCAGAAACAAGCTATTCTGATTACTAACGTGTGATTGGATAATACTTGCACGTGATGAAACGCATGTATAGATCCATATATGACGTTTTTGTTGCTTTTTTCGACTGGAATGAATTTGACGTCACATTATCATTAAAATTTTATTAGTTCAATGTAATAGTATTAAGTATTTTACATAAACATTGTTATGTGTTTGCAGACGTTAATTGACTTGTGCTCCTTAATATGTGTGACGTTCCATGCAAACACATGCGAATACACAGGGAACGCAAGCATTTTGCATTCTGTCTTGTGTTTGATCACCGACTACGCTTTTTTTGGGTCCTTCGCCACGACCGCTTCGCCGAGTTAATCGTCGTTACATCCACCGTAAATGTCGTATCGCTGCTGTGTACAAATTGTTTTACTGGGTATGGAGCGAGAAAGCACGTATCTTTGCACCTGTTTCGATAGTCCCGAGGCGAGCTACAAATTGTTTGAGAAAGCCCAAGAAAAGCGCAACTTTCCCTTAGAATATAACCCTTCGACGCGCATTGTGTTCACTGCATGTTCGACACATTTCGACCATACAGCTCTACAAGATACGAACTCAAAGTAAAGAAAAGTCAAAAAGTCAAGAATGAGATATCTTAAAACTGGATCAACCATCGGCAGTTTCTCAACTGTCCATCCTATCTAGAATCAACCCAGCACCGACACCAAGAAAACAGTCAAGCTCAAGTATTATTGATCAATTCGAACCTTCGGCAGTGAGTGAAACTATTCGATTCTTTAATGAAATGGGACAGAATTGAAGAGAACGGAAAATTCACAGGATTTCAAAGTGGATTACGTCGAAATTATCCTATGCTCTCCGTGACGCTGAATTATTGATATTATTATCACGAGAACAGCATCACAGGATACGCCTTTTTTTCGTCATGGCATTGATTTCATTTCACTTTATTTCAATGGATATATTCTAGACTCCGTTATAAATGCCGAAGAGTTCAATCAGTCCATCTCCTTAGCGTCAAGCATGTAACATACTTCACTGAATTATATCAAAACATTTCTGTAATCAAAAACAAAACGGAATTGCTTGACACAGGAGTGCATCAAAAAATTGTTTGATTGAATCAAAAAAACTTGACGAGAAGATATACGATGATTTTCTAGATTTCTTTCGGAACAGTTGAATTTGAGGTCAATTTCTCCAAATCGGCGTCGATATTCTCACGGTTATATGCGCATGCCTATTTTGGCGATCGGCTAGTTCTTCTTGCTCAAAAAGTTGTGTGAGTTCTTTGTCTTCCTTCTATGAAGACCCTGAATCGGTATTACCATCGGCTATTCCCTTGACGCAAACCCGACAATATTTGAGTGTTAGATGTCAAAATTGTTGTCTGATGAAGAGATAACTTCATTCTTCTGATCGATGGGTTTATACGGCGGAAAAAAATCGGAGCTGAATGGTAAGGGTAAAAGGTTGGCCAATCAAAAATCCGGAGAAAAAGCAAGACTGAATTGGCATCATGGCAGTCTGGCAGATCATCTTTTTCTGAGGATTCTCGACTAATTTCCATAATTAAATCAACTTGGACAGTGATAGAATGAAATCAAGACTTCCTATATGGAGTTGACTGAAAGACTTCCTCTTCATACAAGTAGTCTCTGTTGAAAAGTTACTCAATCAATCGATCATCATACTCTCTTTTACTTCCGTCAGAAATAACGCTGGAAATTCCTCAAATTCCAAAAACATAATAATCCAACGAGAAACTTTTTTTACTTTTTGACTCGACGACGTGACAAAAGAACGGTCTTCAACAATTTCCATGTTCGTTTCCGTTTCCGGTATCCTACACTTTGATGGAGAATTATATGAAAGGCAGTATTTGGCAGTCTTTTAAATGAATAGTCTATCCAAACATACCAGCAATTATTGACTAATTGTAGGTATTTATTTCCTATTATGTTTACGATTAAAATATGAAAAATGAAGAACAAAAATAACTAGTCAAATATATATAGTATCGTAAACAGTTAAGTATGTGCAATTTAGGCGGGATAAGCAGATTATTATTTACTTATTATTACTGGGACATGTAATATGTGGTGGAATGGGTATGTATGTAGGGTATATAAAAAATGCAGGCATGACAATTAATTTAAAAATGTGTCCTAGAATACCAACTACAAAATGTCGATGAAATAATTTAGGACTCCACTTGTACGTGCATTATTTCTGTGTCCACTCCAGTACCTCTATTCCTCCATGATGTTGTCATAATACTGCGGGACATTTACATTTTCTTTTTGCCAAATTCAGGCAACTTGATCTTAAATCACTGTGTAATTCCCCTTAGTGCGATAGTGATGAATAGCATTCCATTGCACAATTCGTTGATTAAATGGTTTCAGTTACCTGCAAAATATCTCAGGCAATTCCACTTCGTAGTCTTCCCGATGAATGCAGCATCTGGGTCGTCGGAGGAGCGAAATGTGTATCCTCCAATCCTTGCACAACTGATAAGCCAGATTCAGAGAAATGATCCCGATAAAACGGCAATAATTTCTCGCACCGTCTCACTTGCCTTTAATAGATCGATGTTTTTCGATTGGAGCACTTTTGACAATGACAGGAGCAAGGCTGATGCGTCCTCCATGACCGTCAGTGTGACGATAAAATTTCCACAACCTACTCGGCGGTGCAAGCAAAGGACCGTTTGATTCTCTACCTACAAAACATAATCAAAACGTATTACGTACTTAAATCATGTAGATTTGTAGCGAAAGTAAAATGGAATTTCACATTAAAAAAGAAGGGATGCTTAACATTTCTTCTGCAATTCAAATGAGTTGTACTGTGCTGCTACTATGCGAAAAAACGCAATTCTTTGAAACGTTGATTGCTGAATAATATGGATGTGACACTTGCCGTAGTACTAATCATTAAGGTGATTGATGAAAATTTATGACACAACGATCATTAAATGTATGAAACTCTTATCATTTGTATCATTAGCATAACTTTTCACATTTTCGAACAAAGAAACATTTTGCCTATTCTCACATCGTCTTTTTCATAATTTACGGTCAGGGAATTTTTGCTAGATGCCATCCCGATGGAAATTCCCGATTTTGCCTTGTAGAAAACGTGGTGCATTAATATGCAATATTCTTTTGTTGCGATGTCCGTTGTTTCATCAGGCATCAGAGCGAAGAACTGTGCTTTATATGCCACTTTGACTGTCTGCTTGATTGCTGCAGAATGATGGCGCATTGAGCTTTCCAACTGATGTACGTAGCGTTTGCAGAAGCTGGCTTCAAGTGGCTGAGCAGTTTGGTATCACCTGCATCGATTCGCAAACGCAGGGCATCACGAAATACAGCATCGGCTTCTGTCGAAAAAGTCATCAGATCATTAAGTGGTCCATGATCATGATGACCACGAAGAGGAAGGTCATTTCGACCACAGAAAATCACTGTCTTGGTTATTGGTATAGTACACCGCAAAGTTTCCTCAATTTGTATACGACGCGAAGAACTAATCGCACAGGTTATATCTTTTTGATGGGTTTTAGCAGGAGGATTTGATATTACCCAAAGAGCTATCCGTACTTTAGTGAAATCTTTTGCTTTGGTTGTCACTGAAATTCTTTTATGGAATCTTCATGTTTGGTGTTTTAAGTTGTCGTGGACTGAGAACCCTTCGTGGATCTGGACCCTTGAGGGACTGATTTCTTAATTCCAACAGATCCGGGAGACAGAGAACTTTCAAAACGAATCTCCAGGGAGGGACTACACTGTATATTCAAGCCATCTCAGCTGAAAACGCCTACACAAAATTTGACCAGGGGGACGGGTAAGAGCCGCGCTTAAAAATTCTTAAGCATATTTCACTTCAAAAATGTGACGAGAGGGACGGGTAAGGACCGCGGTAAATAATCATTTAGCTGGTTTCAGAAAAGCACGCAATGGAAAATTCATGAACCTAAATATAATTTGCTTTAAAAAATTGGCATGGGGGGGACAGGTAGGGGCCGCGCCCAGTAATCAGTTACCTGTAGTTTCAGAAGAGCATGCAAGGAAAAATCCTCAGGTCACTGCGCATTTCACTTGAAAAAATTGACCAGGGAACGGATTATTCAATTAGAATTAGACCATTGGCGGAATTTATGCTCACATCATGTGTGTAACTAATTTTCTTAGAGCGTAGAATTTTATTAGCGCTAAGAGTAAGTAGTCCGGCCTTTTCAGGGCAACCGGTTAAGTGTCACTAGGAAGTTTACGGCAATGAGCAGCATGAATAACATAAAGACTTGTAGATTTATAGAAATTAATTGAGTGTGAAATACAACGCAAGGTAAAGTAATGCGTGTATGCAGTAGACATGATGCAAATATAGAAAATAGGCTACAAATCTTTGTTATTTAGCATTTTTACTTAAAAGTTTATCAAAACGGAATGAAGGTTTCCAACTTGCTTGCAAGTTGCTTGCAACTTTCGAAAGTCACAAAATTTCAGAAGCAGGAGTCAAATTAAATAATAAATAAGATTTAAACGTAAACTATTCAGATCAGTCGTGCGATGTGAAGTGATAAAAATGAAATGAGACGTTCAGGCTTCGTGTCACATGCACTTGGCGATGAATGAGACATTACTTTATGCTATATTTTATGTCCAAACTTTCTAACTTAAACTTTCTCTTTTTAAAAGGTCAACATTCTGAATATCGTTTCTCTCAAGCAGTTCTCAAAAATCGACTTGAAGGAGAGATATAAACATATATCTACGTGACAGATTATGCTCCTGAAACGTGCAGGCCTGTCCTGCTTCGGTCATCAATTATGAAGTTTACCTCAACCTGTTAAATGACTGAAAGAACTTAGAAAATCAGTGCATGCATCATTACACCGATTCCAGCTAACACCCCGTCAAGCGCAATAAATATTGGTCAATCCTCAAGTGTCTATTAATGAGGCAATATCTAATAATTTACAAACAACAAGCAAAGTCAGAATAGAAAATTGATGAAGTACAAACACAGTCATAACTCTGGAAATACATAAGGTAGTAGAAACAAACTTCACACAGCACTTAACCACACTCTTTGAGATAGCGCAATACAAAATCGAGAACAATCCTGCAAAAAAAACACGCTCAAAAGAAACATTAGTTTCCATCAAAAATTAATTCAAATTCATGGGATTCATAGGACCAATCGTCTATTGATTCAGTGACCAGTTGGGTACTGAGTATTCATGATGCGCTTCACTATAAAATCTTTTCTTTGCTTTAGTTATTGGTTGATTTCGGATCTATCTCAGGGGTCTCACTCCAAAATTTTGGATTTTTTGCCACTTTTTTGGCTAGGGTGGCAAAAAGATTTTTGCCCCTTATTTTTCTTCTTAAATGGAGAAAACTAAATGACTCGAACACCATGAACACCATGAAGTATTCACCACGATACAATCGACCTTTTTCTTTTCAGGATGCAGTCCTCATATGATACTTATACGATTTTTTCGAGTACCTATCGTCCACTGAAAACATTCGTCTTAGATTAAGTAGTCCTTAATTGCAAGTTATTTTCCCAGTAACACTTTAGCATTGACCTAGCTACGGAAGTCAAATGCAAGACGTTAAAATGTTCAACATAAGTATAAATGTCATTTAAGTCATTCTACATCAAAATACTCTGATCACATGTGTTATTAAAAATCTGTATTATTGGATGCAAAATCAACAAAATATCAACGAACAAATGTAACAATTTAAAATTTGAAACAACAATACAAAATTTTAAAGAACTTCATGTCCTTCAAAGTCCAAACAATTCCAAAATCTAAAAAGCTATAATCTAAAAGCTAAAAATCTAAAAAGTATTTTAATAAAAGTCAGAATTTCTAGTCTTAAGGTTTCGGACGCTTAGCATGGAATTCAGGCTGAGAAAGCATTTCATTCGCTCTTTTCCTGGCTTCAATGCCAATCGAAAGAATCGAAAGTTTCGATTGGGAGCGTTGAATTGCATTCATGTTTTTCTCTAAAATTGATTGACTGAGTTCACGGTTGAGGATCAAGTTTAGAAGCAGTTTGTTATGAATCCTTATCGAGATTTGATGACGACAGAATCCGAAAATATCGAAGTAATCAGTGACTAAAATGAAAGCATGCAGCAAAATTACGTGCTGAATTTTGGATTGCTAGAAATTTCCACTACACCATCTAAGAATTAGACCACAGAGATATCAATAAGAAAATAATTACTGCGGATACTAGGAAAAATCCCAGATTTTTTGCCATTTTTTACCATTCTTTACTTTTTTTGCTATTTTTTGCCACATTCTTAAATTTTTTGCTATTTTTTGATTTTTTGCCGAGTGAGACCTTTGCTATCTTCATGGGATGTACTACCTGATATCAATAAAGAATCACAAATCATTCGGACACAACTTGTCCGGTACGCCACTTGTTCAATGCGATAATTACATAGCAAGTAAATACCTTGGATACTGGGTTCACAGGATAACACAACAAAAGTAGCTTCATCTCACTACAATGAAGATGTTTGCTAAAAATTCAGAGGTGACAAAAGCATGTTTCAAGAACAGGAGACGTTTTGGTTTGTGTTCTCATCCTAGTGTATGCACATCTGTTCCTTTCATTATTGATGAGCATTTGTTAATTCTGTTTAATATTTTGGGTGGTTCGCAGTGTTTGAACCTAGTTTGAAGTGACAGCTTCATACTTTTAATTGAATTCTTAATTTTAAAGTGATAAGAAAAACTACCCTTCTTACTTAAGTATGGGTCTGCTTCCCAGCTTTGTGAATACTTTGGCAAAGTAATGAATAGTGCCTAGTTTTAGGTAGTCGTCAATTTACAGACTACTTTTTGCAATAGATGGGAACCACATTGCTAGCAAAAGCACGTGGTTTTACTGAAACATATGGAAATTTTAAAAAATTTAGTCATTAAAACAAAAAGTTCATTATTTGGAAATGTAGCTTTAACATGGGCATGCATGGGCATATTTGTCAGCTGACAAGAATTTCAAAATTGAATTTCTCTGTTCTCTATATTATGCACTTTTTTTCGATTGTACTATTGTAGACTGTCCATTTATTCTTGATATAGCCAATAGACAAACTATTTCGCAAAATAAAATTTTTTAGGAAAATAAATATTTGTTCATTATTCCTATATGCTCATGTTATCTGACATAGAAATGGGAATTCATTGTCAAGTCCATAGAACCTCTTAGTGCATAGTGTTCGATGTCCATGGTCTGGCAATGCCAGTGGTCTGGGAACACCCAAGGACGTTAGTGCCATCTAATGCATTGACAAATTTCTCGATTGTCCTGAATATCATAATTCAAGATTTCCCCAAATCATATCAAAATTATAGAATCTTGACGAAAATTCTAGGAGTTCACCAGCAACTGTGTGAAAGTTGCATGGAGATTCGTCTTTAGCTTTGATCAGAGGGAGTTATTATTTGTTTTATTGTGAAAAATACTTGAATAGGTCCGACTGTGGAAAAGTTCATATTTTTATTGAAAAAACATATGTTTATACACAGCATGTGGGAATTCCTTTTGTCTGAGGTCTCCTCCCATATTGTCGAAGTATTTGTTCATAAAATTGTCTGACTCAGTATTTTTTTGATCAATATGTCCATCATGACATGTCTGATTCCTGCAAAAATGTGAAATTTGCAAACATTGACTTCAGATCAAGAAGTATCTTAAATATGCGTGCATGAAATTAGGGCCTAAGTGCTCAAGTGTGGTTCAGGATTGCTTCAATTCTGACGAATTTTTTGACGTACAATTTTCACTATCCAAGTTGCATATTACACAAGCCTGACAATAGTGCAACAGATCAGCAATTAGTTGATCATGATTTAAAAGGCGTCGTCACTTCTTTAGTTTAATGACCTTGCAAAAGACAAGGCATCTTGTTATCGCTCCGTCAGAATGTCTCATTCTTGCTCCAGTTATAAATTGTATTATATTAGACACTCAAATTGCATTACGCTATGCATTCCAGCCAAAAATGATCATCACAAGCTGGCATTCAGTTGAACGTCGGAACATCTTCCAAACCCTCAGAAACATCAACCATTAGACCATCAACACAGCGTCAGTAAGGGAATGGACAGAGAGGTGCTTCTGGAGACATGCCAACTTCAACATTTCTTTACAAGACCAATATGTCCACCTGATTTCAATCTGAAAACAGCTAAGTGGGTGTAGTTGAATGGTCTGCCTCAGGACTTGGAAGATTTCATGCTTTCATATCCGGATCGGCCTTGCACAATCCAACACATGCATGATGTTCATTTTTAACCATAAACTTATTATCATTTTCTACTTGTTCGTACAAATATATACTCCAGTTTTAAATTGACACAAAAATTGAGCAGCACAATCTAATTCTTATCCGATTAAATAGGCTGAGACCCAGTAAATTTCGACGCTGTTCAAATTCAAAAATGTTGCAATACGCACAAACTTTGACATTACAACCGTGAATGCTGCGGAAAGTTCGCTCACAGATTAGAGATTAAGCGATTGTTCAAGTGTTCCCCTGGGCTCAAAAATACAGCAGATGCATAATCGAATGGACATGATTATGACATTTAAATGCAATAATCAATTGGTCGTGGCTCAACATGCCTTTCAAAACTCTTAAAACATACAAACGTTGGGCAGCCTTTCTTACAATAAAATCAATGTGATCTCCCCATTTGAATTTGCCGGCGATGTGAAGTCCTAATAATTTCAAAACGCCAACATTGTCCAAGAACGGGACTTCCAAAAAGGCAAAATTCCTATCAAAGCCAACACAGAGCGTCTTATCTTAGTTTTATATGTGTTTACAGACATTTGATGACCTTGGCACCATAATTCAAAATTATCAGTTTCAGATTTCACAAGGGATAAATTACTTGGTTTACTTTGGTTCTTTGTTTGTCTTTGCTGCCCAACTCATCAGGTTCGCCAGGATTTCATCTGATGCTTCCGCCTTCACATCAAGAGCTAAGGTCATTTTTGATATCTTTAAAGGACGGGGTTATAAGAATAATTTGCTGGTTAATTCTTGCATTAAGTCCTTCTCCAAGAATAGGTTCCCCGTTTTTAAGTTTGGTTGTTTTTCACTCCGCCAGATGCCATCCATCATTGGCATGTTGGGCTAAGAAAACCTCTTCTAGTTTCAAGTGCTTCTTTTTGACCTAATAAATTTCAAAAAAAAAAATATTTTCGGTTAGGTTCTGCTATGTTTCCTCAGGCCTGGAGAGACCTTCCATATCGTACATTCGATATGGTTGGCCTGGCCCCGCCATGTGGTATAGGTTGGAGGTTAGGGGCCGAAACCTTGCTTCATGCAGCCACATGGTTCCTCCCTGATGACTCCATACATAGCAAACTTAATTTTGGTTTTTTGGGTTTCTAATTTTTAACCTTTTGTTATTTTTAGTTAGCTTCTCGTCAGGTCCATGACGAACTCTTATTTCTGTTATTATATGATAAAAATAAAATGGTTTATAAGTATTATTTATTTCCCTTACCGTCTTCAGTTGAGTAGACTCGCCTTTATACGTATTTCAGTACCTGCTCTATACTAGAGTAGGTTACTCTATGTTGTTAGTATTAATTTATATTCATTCGTTCATGACTTTTAATTACCTAATTATTTGCAGAATTCTCCACTAGGGTAGTTGTTCAACTTTGGCATCTTCCGTTTCCTGGATCCTTCGAATTTTTTTGACCGTGTCGTGTCTTGATTCGATTGGCTGATCTTTCCACACAGATACAATAAGGTTACATCGTCAGCATATTTGATTACTTTGATATTTGCATCACATGGTTTATAACTGGACAAATAAACAGAAAATAACATCGGGTAAATAACTGATCCCTGAGGGACCCCACTTGTAACAAATGTTAATACTCAAAGCTTTTCCCAATTTTACACGTTTGCGATCATAAATGTAGCTACTTTATATAAAGGTAGAAATTTCAGAACAATGTCTTGGTAGAGTAAGAAGCGCACATACAGTAGACGAGCGAGGTCGATCGGCAAATTGGCATTTATCGTAAAATTTTAGCAGTGAATGGCTGAACTTACTCAAGACAACTTTTCCATAAACTTTACTTCTTACAGGCAAAAGAGATATATATAGGTCTCAATTTATTTACGTTCACAGGACGAGATTTAGGCACAGAACAAACATGAGCAATTTTCCATATTTTTGGGAAAATATCTTTTTCAAAAGAAAGGCTAAATATGTAATATGAGAGATAACATCGCTTGACAATTTCAATAATGTGGGGTGGATTCCATCGCTGTCACAAGACTTATTTGTTTTTAGATTGTTAAAAAAATTCTGAACAAACGATTTATCACATGTAGAATTCACGGTGAACTCACAGATAACTGGAAAAATACTGCTTTTTTCAAAAAACGAAGAAAATATTTCATTGACAGCATGTGCAGCTTTAACAGCGTCAGGGAATAATGCAACAATCTGGTCCACAGAGCTGTTACCTTTTGTACTCCGAACTTCATTCACAACAGTTCATACACCTTTCACTGAGTTACACATGTTTCTACTCCATATCATTTTTGATTTGAAAATTTCTTTGAGCACTTTGTCCTTCTAATGTCGAAAAAGTTGGAATTTCTTAGCTTTATAAGCTGACCGACCATCTTTTGTTAATAAGGTCAATAACTACTGGAGTAATCCAGGGCTTAGTTTTCGTAGTGAATGACAAATGAAACTGGTATTTTCGACAATGCCATATAAAAAGCATCAAAATACAAATCTACGCATTTTTCAACGTCACGACTAGAAAACAATGCAGACAAATCTGTCGACTCCAATTCTTTGTGGAAGCGCTTAATAAGAGAATGACTCAAATAAAAAACTTAATGGTAGTGGACTGTCGTTGGATTCGAAGAACAGTCTTTCGAGACAAGAACAATTGAATGGGAATTCCTAGCATTGCCAAGAGGAGGAGCAGTTGACACATCAAAACCATTGACATTATTATCATAGCAAAAGAATCTATCCAAAATTGCGTCGCCGAAGGTAGGTACAGCAACGATATTAGTCATATTATAATGATCGAGCAGAAACCTCATGTCTTACCTATTTGGGTCACCACAGATACACAGATCAGCCTCCGGGTTGATAGATAAGATGTAATCAAAGCAACCAATGAGAAATTCTGTAAATTGCACGAAGACGTCGGCATTAAGTCCTGGTGGAATGTACACATACATCAAGCAAGAGCACGTATGTTATTTTCAAGAAATCTGATGATGTTACATTCAATACCAAAGGGCTTTTGTACGTAGCAAGGAAGTACAACTTCGGTAGAAGAGATCGATAGTGAACTGCAGATAATAGTTCCACCACCACGTCTACTGTCCAAAATATTATCCTGTCGATCATTTCGGAAAGACTGGTATTCCTGAATTTGAAGAAGAATGTCCTCTATGGCGGGAGTAAACCAAGTTTCGGTCACGCAAGCAAAACCAGGTTTCGTTGCAAAGACAAAAGAACGAAGTTCGTCCAGCTTGTACAAAATAGATTGGGAATTACATAGCAATAACCCCTTACTTTTACGCCGATTTGGGGTGATTGAGGATGGATTGCGTAAAATCGGAGTCAGAAATTCTTCGACTGAGTGCGAAGTACAATGCGATCACGAAAAATTATGACGTCTTCCCCGTTTTCCCTTCACTCCTTCAGTTCGGGAAGCAAAGATTTCCATAGTCTCTGTTGCTGAAGATAACGGTCATGGTTGATAAACACTCGGTGAAATTTTACATGAGCTCTTAAATTATTCGCTTTTCGAAGAACCATATCACACTGAAAACTGTCTTTGCATCTTATCTTCACAAGACGCGCTTCTTCCATCTTGGGTTTCCCACTGCTGCTGACCTAGCACAATGTCATCGAAATTACAGTCGATTTTGTGCAAAATTTCCTTGCAGTTCTCAATGTCAGTCGCGGAGCTAGATTCATGGATGCCTGCAGGCCTGTGATTACTCCTCAAATTCCTCGGATTCCTCAAATATTGTTTCTACTCCTCAAATTCTCAAAAATCCTCAAATATAGCTTAACTAAGAGAAATTCTTCAAATGTGACACATTTCAGACTAACTGTAGGATATTGTTTTTTGGCGAATGGCAATATGTAAGCTTCCAATCAAGAAGCTGAGATAGAATCCTATCCTGACTGCTGAGCATGAACAATTATGACTTATAACGTGTTCTTATTTCACGTCGTTTTCACTTCTGGAAGCTACAGGGCTGCAGATGTTTGGGTTCGTCCGCACCTATTTTGCTATGCAGAGAAGTTGTCTGAAGTTATTGTCTGTCGAACTCTTTAGTGCAACACTTTCACGTATTTGATGAGTGAAACACTGCGATCAACCTACAGAAATTGTATAGGCTATCTGAACACTGCAATCAATTTTTACTTCAAACATCATAATGTTCCCTAGAATTCCAACAATAAAATGCTTTCAATTATTTTCATTAATTATTTTGACCTTTTTCACAGCCTTCATTATGTTTCTGTGACTACATGGTTGCCAAATGCATGCCTGCGCTTCTTAAAGAAATTTAGGATATCGATCTTTTATATCCATTATATGATGAAGTATAGGTAGCCCAGCCCACTTGGATTTCAGTGCTCTTATCAACTGAAACTTTCGCTTTACTCATTCTCTTCCATTTTATTTCCGCTGAATATGAAGACATCCGACGGGGTAAAGCAAATAGTCCCTAAATTTAGTGTCTATCTGCCTCCTGGTCACTAGCGTGTGGGGGTTGGAAGCTAATGAGGCTCTGATATCCTATGAGCCTGCAGCTACGTTTTCCAGGGTCTGTCGACCGACATCTGAACACAGCTTGGTGTGAAAGTAACGCACGAATCGTTTATCGTTGCATGCGAACTTAGATTAATTAAGACATTCAAACCACATATTACTGGGTTGGTAGATTTTCAACCTGGTCTACTGCAAGATGTGGATGTCAATATCTCTGCGGAACTTCATGGGAATAGAGGTGATGATCTTTCACCCTTTGCCTCGATGAGACCAACAACTTAACTGGCAAGCCTGTTCCTGACAGTTGTTTTGTGTCGTGCGAGAGAATTCATGCTCATTTGAATGTATATAGGAACGATATGATCAAGGCGCTAACAGGTTAACAAGAACCACCAAAACTTATTCAGTAAAAAAAGTAATTTTAATGTGTGTAATGTGGCGCATCCTTCATAATACTGATTTTTTAGCCACAAGCAATGCATTCCGTCAACAATTTTAATCTTTCTATACTTATGGGTTACTCTCCTCCCAAATTTGTCTAAAATTCGTAAAAATTGATCGTCACAAAGCCCCACGCATGTATTTGAAGATATTTCTTAAATTCATAAAATTACAGTATATAAACCTGACAAGCATCATGGAATTGGAATATCGTGAAGCACAGCGATATCAGCAGCTTGATCTGACATCCTCTGTCCGACACATTCTTAGCATATAGTACTTGAGGTCAACAAATTAAATTCGTAACAACGTGGGAAGTGATCATTAGCAGGCCAATATCCCTTTGTAACATGCACAACTTCTAAAGGTGTGGTGTGGTCAACCCTGGGGTTACATTCTTAGTTGTGACTTTCATGACTTGAAGTTTGGCCCAAAATCCATGCTAAAGTTTGCAGTTTTTTTTGCAATTACCACATAAGGCTCCGTTTCTATTTCTCAAATTTTTCAAGGAAAATCCTCAATTTTTCTCATAATCTAATCACAGGCCTGTGCCTGAGATCACAAGATTTTGTCTTCGAAGGAAACGATCGTTCACTTCATCCGAAAGCCCTGATATAATCTGAAATTGATCACACTTTATGTTGAGAAGTTACTTCTCAACATTTTCACATTTCACCTGCACGATGTTGTCGGCGTCCTGATTGTAGATTGCATCGTCACAATTGTCGCTCGTAAACCAGTAATTTCCTGTAGCAATTCACCTCGCACATTTTCGATGAGATACTTGATATCGCTCAAAGTGACTCCAGTATTGTCAGATGATCCAGAACGCGTCTTGGGCTTCCTTGATGGAGATTGATTGGAAATCCTTTATAAACACACAGGAAAAAAAGTAGACTGAAAAGAAATATCAACAGTCAGGGATCGACCTCAAAATCCTTAGAAGACGGTCCAATGACGGGTGCAACAGACCATAGAGCCGACAGATAGCCTTTGTGCAGTGCTATCCAAGAAATCGAATACACTTTGCGTGAGAGGGACGAGATTTTGTGACGTCACCTGAATCACCTCGCCAACCAGACAGATAAGATTATCACTCGCTGCGCCGGAAGTAACAGGAGAAATAGGAAAAATCACCAGTAATATCCACAAAATGAAGCGAAGGATGAGGCGTAAAAGGCAAGTGTGAGACGATTCAATGTAAGATATGACCAATGTAATCCTTTACATACACACAAAAATAGAAAATGAAGATGAAGCACAAAAGAATTAACATGTCGGATCGACGTCAGAACAGGACCAGATCGTTTCTCCACAGATACAAAGCCGGGGGTAGGCTTAACATTAATCGAGCTACCTACCATTACATCCTTTATAATGCACTAGACCACTTTTGGAAAAGAAGGATGTTAACATGGTGCCCGCGGTCAGTAAAAGTCAGGAAATTCTTAGGGTCAGTAAAGAGTCAGGAAAAGTCAGGAAATTCTTAGAGTCAGTAAAAAGTCGGGAAAAGTCAGTAAATTTATAGGTACTGTGTTTAAATTGTAAAACGTCGGGATTTTTTACAATGAAGAATATTAATGAAATTTAAATGTAATTTAAATTATCAGGAAGATAACTAGAACCATATTTTCTGATCCAGTGTTACATGTATATATTTCAGCTTCCATAACGAAAGGTAAAGTTTCAGTGATTTATATTAGCGATCTTCGAGTTCGGGGCTCTTCTTATTCTCAAAATACGACTAATTCGTTATTCGAGAGGACTGTTATTTCCGGACTTGACTATTAAAGCTCTCTACTTGGAGTATTTCCAAGTATTTGTCTTTAGATATGTATTGTAAAAAAGTGTTATGTGATCGTGTTGAAGCATCGCTCATATAAGTACACTATTGATCGAAATACGATTTTTTCATTTTCTTGTTCAGAATTGATCATAATTGTTGCTGAAAGAGGCGGACGATCTGGCAAGAAAGGCGGAAACACAATCCGATATGAGTCTTCTCGTTAAATCAAATGCGTTGCGGAAGGCAGCAAACGAGAAGCGTGAGGAGAGCGATATCCTGAAAGATAAAAGGAACGAACTTAAGAAGTCAATTAACTGATTTTCAATAAATGCGTTTTGTCTTAAAATAGATTGATTTTTTCCTACAAATGGTCAGTAAATTTTCGAAATTTCTGGAAAATTTTTAAGCAAATAGCGCGGGCACCATGGTTAAGTGGTTAAATTAAGTGCAACATCAGATGTCCTGCTGCACATGCGAGATATGCAAAGAACCTAGTGTAGGCGAAAGTCCACCTTCTCACATTTGCATATAGGGGAGAATGGGGTGACATGGCAGTGAATATTAAACTAATTTAATACTATTAAATATTCATCGGAATAAATATGAAACTAGATAATCTACTGATGACTAAGTTACTTACAATGTCATGTGGATACGTAATTATTAAGCCATTTAGACGTTGATTCTGAATTATGTCTTCTTATCTCATACCGAAAGAATTGTCTAAGTAGTATAAAAAATAATAAGACGTGTATTTCAGATAATGAAGAAATACTATGTTCTGATTAGCCTGATACTTAAATTATGATACACCATTGAGCTTACGATTTGACATTGGACATAACCTACTATCAATATCTGTCTCAAATTCGATCGTACGTCTATCAATTGAATGTTTTTGAACGGGAATGTTTTTAAAAAACCAGGGGAAAACCCATGGGTTTTATAGTAGGGGTGAGCCGATGTGACAAATCGTGACATTATGTGACAATTTTTCATCTTAAAACAAAATGTGACAATGTGTGTTTTTTGTTGTTGGTGTGACAAAATATGTGTTTTTTGTTGTTGGTATGACAAAATTCGCGAAGAAATGTTCTGACAAAATATTACAGAGGAGCATTAACTTCTTTTGAATGAATTAACGAAGTCAGGTTTTTTGGGAGGTCATTTTTCTAATGTTCCTTTTTTCTTTGATGATAATTTTTTGTATTAGGAATATGCAAGATTGATATTTTTCCCCTTCTTGCTCCAAATGGCGACTTGTACTTGCTCTAGGCAAATCGTGATGTTATTTGTCCGACTTTTCAAAGTTGAAGTCTGGATGCCCTTCCTCACTACTTACAATGACATTTTCGAGAACTGACACCCCTCGACCGAAAGATCGCTAGGCGAAGTACTTAGCCACTGTGCCATGGAGACCACCCATAAGGAACTGTATAATTAGTAATAATCAATAAATTAACGATTTTTCTCGATTTTGTCCCCGTTAAAACATCGTTTGATATATATCATGAATGTTGCGTCAAATGCTCTTTTTTGAAAAAATCAGCCTTTAAGGCAAGATTGATAACTGCCAATCTTCTGCGCACGGGCATGTTTCAAATTTTGGCAATGTGTTTTCATCAGCATGTGACAAATCTCGAATATCAAAGTGTGACAGAATGTGTCACAGATACAAGTATGTCGGCTCACCCCTGTTATGGGTTTTTAAATGGGGGTGGGTTTTTTACCAACACTGAGCCGATGGGAGATATGAAAACTTCTCCCAGATCGCTTTTCCTATTCGGCAGAGATCAATCAACTTTTTTTCATTTAAAAAATGTTTTGTAAATTTTCAAAATTATTGATTTTTCTTATCCCAGCATAAATATCAAGCATCACTACACACTTGCCGGCAGATAGCTCAATGACTGTATAGATCATGCAGATTTGTTGTATGTGAATTGCTATTGATTTGAGAAGATAGCGAAATTTATTTCAAAAAATCGAATGGGGTGACATGCAGCTTTCTGTTTCCGCGTTTTAGCAATTCCTGGTCGCAATGATGAAAGTAACTCACTCCATAACAGTCATTCAGCAAATACAAGGATCCACCACAATCACATTAACTACCTCTATTAGCTAGTCAAACCATAGCAGTG
Source organism: Prostheceraeus crozeri (assembly GCA_907163375.1). Lineage (NCBI taxonomy): Eukaryota > Metazoa > Platyhelminthes > Polycladida > Euryleptidae > Prostheceraeus > Prostheceraeus crozeri. Next base: position 50,822 of record CAJQUW010013562.1, on the reverse strand, counting down.
TATGAGGCCTAGATTTCTGCTGTCAAGTCAAAGTGGTCTTCGTGCAAAATGATCTCCAAAATGGTCTTGACAAAACTGGCCAATGGAAAGTCACGAAATGAAATTTAATACCAAAACCCATTTCAGCAAAATTCAGTTCAGTCATTTCTATAACCTAGGTTTCGGTTAAAAGCTTATCCGAATACTTAGTAGACTGATAGTTTGAAAGTAGGCCTGTTTGGGCCTGATTCCATAAGCTGTCAGAGACTATCTTTCTGGCATCAGCAAGTAGAAACCTTGGCTATTCATATTGCTGAAAGCGTTTCTGTTACTTAAATTCGGTCTGTGGCTTACCCTTGGACAGCTTTGTCAAAACTTGGCTTCAGGATCAATTTGTAAAGAGAAGCGATCATTTTGACCTGGATCAGACTTCCCCTTATTACCTATTGGAAACTGCACCTTCCAAAAAATGTTCTCAGGAGGGGAAGGACAGAGAGAAAAATCTTGCCTTCTCATGGACTACGTGTTAAAATTCACTTAAAAAATAACTTCAGTTAATTCACTTGAACTTTCACAAATGCAAAAAAGCATAGAGATTAAAAATTTTCTCCTTCTTGGGGAGGGTGGGCTTGATCACGGTAGCCTATCCCTTGAAGACATTTGATGCGCCTTCATGACAGTAGGTTTTTAAAAATTGAGTTGTATCATAAGAAAACATGCAGAAACTGGCTTGAATGGCTCATATTTCTTTATTCATCAAGATATTTTATTACCATGCATAGCGGATCAATCGGCGGATAGAATGCTAGGTTTCAAATTTTCCTCTGTCTCTTTGTATTCTCCTGTTTATCCAATTTCATGACATAAACGTGTTGAACGGACGAGTCAAGTTAAATACATGCTGCAGCATCGTCTCTAACCCCTTTAAGTGACATCACTTGGATACAGAAGCACTGTTTTCATTGTTCTTCTGTAACGAATAAATTTGAATCTTTCTGACAACCGTGTGCCTTGAAATTTATCTCAATATTGCTCATTCCCAAAAAGGCGCTCGGAGAGCATGTGTTTATGTTGCGACAGTGGTATTCAAGTTCTCTCATTACCGGTACCATGATGGCCTATTTACCACTTATGGAAGCAATGTCTGCTGACTGACTTGTTAGCGCAAAAAAATAGGTAACTTGGCCATGGGAGGGATATCAGGAATAAGTTAGCTGGAGCGCAGCACGTGTGATTTTGGGAAAGATCGCGAACCATAAAAGCGGTCTGGAATGCAAAAAGCACGAAGAAGTCGCAAATTTTATCAAACATTACATAACTAAAAGGGTGAAAGAAAATTGTACTGCAATGGATTCCGTGTAAGTCAGTAAAAGTCCAAATGGGTCTTAAGGTTTTTGATAGCTACCGTAATAATGTAAACCCTGCATCAATGTCATACCGGCAAGTGGTATGCCGTGGCGTCCTTAAATAGAGACCTTGTCGTTGTGTGGCAGCAGTTAATGACTTGATACTGATAGTAGGTTATGTCCGATGTCAAATCGTAAGCTCAATGGTGTATCATAATTTAAGTATCAGGCTATTCAGAACATAATATTTCTTCATTATCTGAAATACACGTCTTATTATTTTTTATACTACTTAGACAATTCTTTCGGTATGAGATAGGAAGACATAATTCAGGCTCAACGTCTAAATGGCTTAATAATTACGTATCCACATGACATTGTAAGTAACTTAGACATCAGTAGATTATCTAGTTTAATATTTATTCCGATGAAAACAAATTTAATGATACAACCCATCGTATAATATCACGTGTATGATTTCGTCATATTAAAATCAATGTTCCAAAAATTTCATAACAAAAAGTGGGGCTATTACAAAAATTACTAAAAAGGTATGGAAATTCATACGATCGTGAAGATGAAATGATATAAACAGACTGATTAAAGCACACAGAACCAGCAATAAAGAAGAACTACAAAAATTTGCTACTAATGCTCCGTAGTCTCACCTATAGAACTGTAATTAGACTAGAAGTGTAATTAAGACAATTAAATAGTTGTTCATGTTGAAGCTCCGATCTGATGATATACAACTTGCATTTAAAAATCCTGGCCTTATATAGAAGAAGCACAAACTAGTATTTTAAATAACCCAGCCTCCTATCTAACGAACCTACCAAAATTCCTATTTAAAAGCCCAAAAAGACCTACGTGTTTTGAATTTTTTTAAATATGCCAACCCTGACACTCAAAAACGAAAATATAGAAGAATCCGGTTGTTTTCAAGAATGCGCTTCAGATTATTTTATTCATGACACATTCTTAGCAAAACTATTGCAGATAAAGCAAACGAGGAACAAAATATTAAACATCTGTTTCATTACGGTGTTTTGCTATTACACATGATTTGAAACTACCTGGTGGTATTAGCCTTTCACCTATATAAAAACTAACTATTGCCATTCATATATTTTCCTGGATTGTTTCAGTTCGGTCGTATTCCATTGGATAGGCTACAATTATCAAGCTCTGAGAAATCACGCAGTTCCACTAGTCTTTAAAAATAGATCCAACAAATTGTCAGTCGTTATTCTTGATTGTGAGCAATCCGAAAGACCTGTGGATGCTGTTGCGGAAATTGATGATTTTCTTGAAAAGGCACTGCGTTGTAGTAAATGTACCAGTCAAACTACAGTCATTGAGGTTGAAAAATCCACAAGCGACAACAACCCTTTTGTCAACGGATAGGTAACTGCGGTTACGAAAACAGAAGACATCTAAGAAAAAGGCAGGAACTTTATTCTCCATATTGGAAGAAATTCGCTTACCTCAACGACCGAAGTCTGAGGGTGGACAGTTTAGAGATTGTGGTGTTCAGATTTCCACTCCAACATCGTGAAGAAAGTTTAGTGAGATGGATTGTACATGTATAAGACTCCTTTGCGTTGGACTCCTCAGATGAAAAGAGAGGACTCCAGTTTGATAAACTGTAGGCCTACTCTCAAAACTAAAGGAATCCTGGAGAATAGCTGCATTCTGTGCTGTGATGAAAGTGCTGATGAGTGTCAAATGGTTATAGGAAAACATCAAGCGGATGTCTTCAAGACTAGAACCGCTGTGTATTATCCCCAGTGACAAACATCCAACCAAATAAATGGTTTGGAGAAAAAGTCAGCAAGGTCCTATAGGACTCCTCGGGTACGATCCCGTAGCTGCATGTTAATGTAGCACATGCAACTTATCACAAGCAAATCTCAGCAACGATTGACTGAGCTGTGGAAGTTCTGCCTCCTGGCCAGGGTACTCCCTAACTTTTGACATTTGCAAGATATTTGGGGACTTCTAAAGTTAGGATTCAGTATATTGCTATCTGCACAAGACAGGAGCTTATTGCAAAACTTAAATTCTGTGATACAAAAAATACATTGAAAAATCTTTGCCGCTATAGATCGCATAACATGACGAGTTGTGGAAACGATTCGCTGAAATGGTGGGTAAACGTAGTAGGCCTATCATTTTGTGCGTTTTGGACTATTAAATCTGATGAAAGTATGTCAAGTAAATGTTCTGAATGATGTTAGCTTTTCTTATGCATGACCTTATTTCTTTAGGAAGCTGGCGTAGCATTTGGTGATTCCGTTATGCTATCACATGCGATTCGTAATTGTTTGTGCTGTATCTGCATATCACAAATCCTAAAGGCACCTTTCCTGTTTCAAGATAAACATCATTTAATTGTGAAAAGAAAGTGTTCTTCATCACAATAACACTGCACTATCATTATATTAATATTGACCAAGTGAAATATTCGCACTACGCATGTTAGGAATGCGATTTGAAGCTCGAATGGATAGAGGCACGAGATAATCATGACTGAGTGTAATAATTTGTCCCATACTGTAGTTTGCGTCTCGGACGTTTCGGGTCTCGACCCTTTATCAACGTTTCTCAAACTACCTGCAGATATTGTTTCTAACTTTCGCTAAACTAAAGGGAGCATGTAATTGTACTTGTATATATAATCATTAACTATGAAAAACCTCCCGTCGGAAGTAATTAACTATGTTCAAATTGTGTCTCTCCCCCCCCCGCCCCCTTCACAAGTCTGTCGAGTGCATCCTCGGCATTACATTTTTGCTTCCGAACTCCATGGCAGAGGATTTTGTAGATGGCGTTATTTTCCTCCTCACTGATTCCTGGTGAAGCTGATTTCGTCTTTTGCTTATTGTCAAGAGTCATTGTCAGCATCGGTTGAAAACATCACGACACTGCAGCCTTGCCTATCCATTCGCTGAAATATCTATTCATGAGCAGCAACATGTGTCATCGCTGGATGACCTACTGGCTTCCGATCAGGATAGAAGATCCGGTGACTTACCTTGGAGAAAGATGATAATGTCGTCGTAATTGGACTTCAGTCCTTTTTCGTTGCTGAATCTCATCATGAGAGGGACTTGACAGCGTTTCATGTGTAACTTTCTTATTAAATCTCATTTATCTCATTCGTATTTAATCTCATTGTTGTTAATTAGTATCATAATTTTAAATTCTTAATGTCAAATAAGTAAACGAATATTGCACGGTACAGCTAAATGATAAAAGAAACTTTGGGGCATCAAAGAAATTTAAATAACAGTAACAGGGTGAAATGTATGATATGCGAAAAAGACAGGCATTTTTCTCGTCTCAAAAAGCTTGAAGGAACCCAAATGAGAACTCGTTTGTTGTAGCGATGGGTGCAACTCAAGTAGGCTAGAGGAGCCGGATGCACCTACACGGACTTAACCCCTCAGCAAAGCTATCCGCGCTATAAGTGTGATAACAAGCTAAGCTACCTGCTGTTATGATTTATATGCCAGATAATCCATAAGTTGAGCAACAATGCTTCTTTGCTAATTAACTTTGTTAGACACACACATCTACATTTTTTGTCTTTTATGAATTGGGCCTATTAATAGCAGCATTTTAAGCCCTGTGTCATTCACTTGCAGGATTAGAATGGATGAGGCCTCAGAATCAGACCATCCACTTGCTCTCAAGGTCGGAGGACTTTGTAAATCCAACAATATGATGGTAAGTTCACCGCCATTCTTCTCACCACTCTCAATAACCGATATGTTTCCCATGCAGCAAGAACCAGAGGCTGACCATGACTTCCTGCGCTGTGAATCTCCCCGAGCGCCCTTTCGCAGCTCCGAAAATCAATCACAAGCGTTCAAGACATTAAACGATATGAGAAAGTAAGTTGAGTGTCGTATTCACGTAATCTTCGAAAGGAATGATTGACTCAGTTCCCCTTGTGAAGTCTCCTGTCTCCTTTATGAGTAGGCAGATGCGAGAAAGCATTCAGTGTTGATTATGTATGCGATTGCAACGAACGTAGCGAGTTAATGCTTACTGGAAGTGCGCGAAGTACTGGAAGTTCGGATTTGTCTAGAATACTTCCAGTTCGGGTTCCAGCCACATATCGCTCGTAGCCACTGCGCACCTCTAGTGTGTAATCAAACCTAAGATCACATTAAGATCTAACGTATTCACGTGCTAGCATGTTTGCATTAAACATTTACGTACATGCCATTGCTTCAGTGGGACTCTTTTTGTCCGCCTCTGCTAGCTATAATGAGCCTACCTTGATTCGTAATTTGTTTGAAATACGAAAATGAAAAGGCTTTTATCTGCACGACTACTGAAATGTTCAGCTACAGTAGTAGTAAAGAATGTTCCTACGTTCACTAGAAAATAATTTAGGCAATAATGTTGAAGTGTCATCTAGCGTGTACAGGGTCTATATTTTCATATCAAAATAATAAATGCTTTCATTATTTTCCTTATTTCATTTTCATCGGATAAACAAATCACCTTGTCGATTTCCAGGCATCGTTGCCTTTGTGATGTGGTGCTAATGGCTGGAGAGGTTGAAATTCCTGCACACAGATGCGTCCTCGCTTCCTGTTCTCCATATTTCTACGCCATGTTTACCAGTGAGCTAGCGGAATCGAGAGCGCAGCGCATCGAAATCAAGGAAGTGGAAGGTGTGGCATTAGCTCAGCTGGTGGAATTTGTCTATTCCTCTGGTGAGTGTGCCGTGAGGAGTGGATGGAATAGTCATTTTGATGTTCAGTCGAACAACATCCCGGGTGAAAACGTGGTCCCACGTGATGTAGGATTCACAAACTGATGAACCTTGGCATTGATCATACATTACCAACCTTCATTGTTGTTTAGGTAGAATTGACAGTCACTAATTGTGTGTAATGATATGCTGTCCAATAGCATAAGCTACAATTACTTCATGTTGTATTTTCTAAGTAAGATAGTTGAATAAATTCTAATTTCAATTGATTATATGTCTTCATTGGCTGTAGAACAAATTAGAACAAGCAAATTTAAAACCAAGATTATTTAAACATAATTTTTTAGATGGGTTTTGCAGTGGTCGCGGCGACCAAGTGCGCGGACGTCACAAATTCCTCAATCCACTTTGTTGTTCTCGTGTTCGTGGTGGTCTCGTGCACGGAGACCTTTTGACATGTTTTTAGAAAAACCGTGTTTTCTCAAAGCCATAATTGAGATTCCAACAGCTGATGCAAGCTTGCTAATAGCCTTCTGTTTTCATAAACTGTGAGAGCAGTACAACAGAATCAGTGATTACGTCTATCCAAGATTTGTTAGAGAAAAGGCTGATAATATTTAGAATGCTGCTAAGATACTAAGTTGCTTCAGATGTCAAATACAAGTCGCGTGATATAAACATGCTACGTAGTGAACTCTCGGATAACCAAGTTATCGACATTGAAGGTAGATAGTCGATATCACTCAGAAAAGCAACCGTTCAGGTAGTTGATTCATGCAGTAGGTTAGTCATTTGAAGAAATCGACACCAAAAGGTTGGCATGAAAAACGTGATTTTTAACCTTAATGGCAAACTTAATGGATAATTATCAGAATTATTCATATCACGGGTAAGTTAACAGAGCATCTTACTGGAAGAAATTTTAATGGTCAGATTAAAGTTAAACCTCGTACAAGGTGACGGGCCGTCGGCGTACAGCGCCTTCTTACGGTCGATGGTCAAATGGCGGTCTGTAAACAGACTTATAGAATTATTCGGACTGTCTACTTACCTGGCCAAGCATCTTTACTTCAAGCATAAGTTTAAATTGCTTTCCATGCCATGTCTCATGGCTTTTGCTGTATGTTGATTTGACGGCATTAAGTCTACGTTAGGCCCCCCAAGAAAAATCACGAGTTAAGCGGCACACGTTTTGGACCCTATTGAAACTACCTGATATGCGGAGAAGTTAGCACGTCATTGGTCATCTTTGCCGCCCCTTTGCATGTTTCCCTCTACACATAGATCGCATCTGTGTGAATTCAATCTGGCCAGGAATCGAACTTTGAATACCGGCATCGCCGCATAGCCGAATCTTTACCCTGACATATATGTTCATCCATTGCAGAGATTCAAGTGACAGAAGAAAACGTCCAATCTCTTCTCCCCGCTGCCAATCTACTTCAGCTGCAAGAAGTCCGAGAGGCGTGCTGCGACTTCCTTCAGACTCAACTCCACCCCAGTAATTGTCTGGGCATCCAACGCTTCGCTGACCTCCATTCTTGTGTTGAACTGTTTAATTACGCGCGCCAGTACAGCGAGCAGCATTTCGGTGAAGTGCTTGGCCATGATGAGGAATTCTTGGCCTTGTCATTCACAGCTGTGGAGAGACTCATCTCCTCAGACAGACTGACCGTGAACTCGGAGGAACAAGTGTTGGAAGCGGTCCTTCGATGGTTGAAACACGACAGGATGAATCGAGAGCAACACGCATCATGTCTCCTGTCACATGTTCGCTTTCCTCTCCTTTCGCAAGATTATCTCTTGACTGTGGTTGAAGAGGAGCCGTTACTGAAGACACAACCGCCATGCAAAGACTTGCTGATCGAAGCGTTGAAATACCATCTCCTGAAGCCTGAGCAGAAGTCAAAGTATAAGTCAGAGAGAACGAAACCAAGAACTCCTGTCGGACTGCCCAAGGTAAGTTGTCGCTGATGCTGGTCCTGCTGTGATGTGGTTTGCTTTGAGTTCGCAGAAGTCATGTTTTTATTTAAAAGATCAGTCAATTTTCTTATTTTTATATCGGAACCTATTCATTATGAGGGTCAACTTGCTTCAAGTCAAAATCATCAGTAACAGAGGAAAGCGATAATACACTTGTTCATATTGTGGTGAATTTTACATAGGTTAAATTGCTCGGATGTTAAAGACGAGGCACCAGAACACAAGCGTGCTATAGAAAATAAAAGCAGCATTAGCACTTTGTGTCAACATATCAAAGATAAGTAAGACGGTTTAGGAGGCACCGAAAGTTTTCAGGTCGGCCTCTTTAGCAAACTGTTCAACATACGAAGCACAACATAGCAGAAGCAAAAGCAATCTCACATCCTAAACTCACAATCAACAGAAAATGCGAACTTCCAGACTACAACCTGTCTTCACAATTTGATAAACATTCATACAATCAGCACATCTTTTAATATCACTCATTCTTTATATAAAGCTTCACACGGTGACATCTAGCTGTCCACCAAGTTCTATCGACCATTGAAGGCGTGGGACGCCGAAGTATCTGTCTACTTTGTACTGACTTAATTAACTTAACAGAATCTCGGCCGTAAAACCAAGGGGAGTTACCTTTTCTTGCATTTCCAATTTGAATATGATTTCCCGATTACATCACCATAGTGGCAAGAAAGCGTGTGTTTTCATTTATTTGAATGGTTGGTTCTCAGTATTGGGGCTCTCTCCCTCTCTCATTTTATAGTCTACCCTTGCATATGTTCATTCATCCGATTAATAAGTGCATTTATTACAGAACTCGTAGTCATATTTATAAGCAAAGGTAGCAATTAAAAAACTACGGATTTTGTATTTGCTCTGATTTAGAATATCTTGAACGTTTTAAATGGCAGGAAAAACAGGTTCTATTTTATTATCTGTGTCATGTAGAACAATTGATCCTCATAACGAACAGTTTTCGATATGGAATGAATTTGAACAGTATTTGCTTTGATATAGGTCTGTTTTTTCCTTCGAACCTGATTATTTTCACTATTTTTGAGCGAATTGATGCTATTCAGGATGAACATGCCTTCGCCTTCAACGATTCCAGCATTTAGTTAATTCGCTGTAATTTAGGCCAACATTCTCGTATGTGCTATCACTGACGTTCTTTGGGTGCACGTTTATTTTCAGACGTATCAGGCTCTGATTATTATTACTGTAGGTAGTCCTGCTGATGAAGCAGTTTCTTATTGAGAATTGGAGAAAATCATGACTATTTATCATGTCAGCTTGTTTCGTCCTCATGTCACGGAGATAACTGCTGAAGTATTTTAATATCCTAACTGATTTTGGCTTATAATGCGTGATTTGACCAATCTAGGTAACGACTGTGGCTAAAAGAATTTGTCGACGGCTTTTCGAGAAGAAGAGTCGGCTTTGAAAGCGAAATTTGATACAGCCTACAGGCCTTGTAGTGTATCTACTTTTTCCTGCTTTTACCTACATTTTGGATATTCTGAAATCAATAGTAATTCTGATAATGAATTGAAAGAAAAACTAGAAGACTTTTGAAAAACGAAATGCAAAATATCGAAAACATCAAGCGTCCCACCATCATCAAAGTACTCATCTAACCACCCTCAATTCCATTATATTTCTTATTTTCCTTATATCCTTCGACTGTTAACACGGGTAGATCAAGCGAAGTGATGAAATTAGTCCAAACTTCAAGTCAAAACGAGAAGGTTGCCACCATAGAAATTGTTTGGGCCATGAAGGTTTCCCATTCCAACTACAGTTACTCTTCCTGTTACTCTCCCCAACTGTTCAGAAGAATGTTTTCATGTGATGGTGCTGAACAATTTTCACTCAGCAAAACAAAGATACCTATCTTACCTTATTTTGGATGGCTTGAGTACCCACTATCAACGAGAATAATGTGATCTGGAGTTGCATTCACATTCATGTTTGACGAAACCGAAAATTCCCAAAACCGGAAGCAATGTGACTTGCCTGTCTGAAAAAACCGGTCAAATTCAAGTTCGTTTAAGGCTCTGATGTTCGGCTATGCCAATGGTGACCAGGTTTCTGAAGCCATTATCCAGACTTTGAGTGAAGAAGGACTTGAACTGCCTCTAAAGTAGCTCAGATGTTCGAAACGTCAACAAATCCATTTGGAACAAGGTCAACTAGTACAAGAAAGATATTGGTCTTGCAGTTTCAACATTCATACCTTGGAATCTTCGTATTATTCACAATGCCTTTCGAGAAGGAGTTTGGAGAGGAGGCTGAACAATCTGTGTTGGGTATGTTCTTCTACCTCAAGGCATCACCATGTGGAAAAGAAGATTTTTCGAAAACGCAATTGAGCATGTGATGGGATTTGATGAAAAATCATTCATCAAGCACGTGCAATGTCATTCGTTGACGCTGATCCCAGTCGTGAAACGGGTACTGCATATGATGGAGGCAATTGAGGACTTTTTCCTGAAAGATATTCCTAAAGAGGTTCGACAAAGCAAGACCGAGAAAAAATTGGAAGTCAATAAACGCTGGAAAAGAATTTGTCAGAATCTAAAGGACCCTTCAGTCAAGGTTCAATTGCATTTCTTGGCTAGTCTGGAAGACATTCTTCATTCCTTTCTTACTGTTTTTCAAAGAGAGGAGCCGATGATTCACATCCTGTGTGAGCAGCTCTCAGAACTGACAAGAACTGTCATGATAAGGTTTCTGACAGTGGATGCGGTGGGGGAAGAGGGTATCACGTAGCAGAGGTCATCAGCTCATGCATGTCGATTTGCAGGCAGAGGAGAATTATTTGTCGAATGAAAGGATTGTTGTCGGAGAGTCAACAAGGAATGTTGCGTTGAAAGCATTGAGGCCTGAACAAAGGATAAGGGCAATTGGAAAAATCCGAACATGTTACCAGTGCATAACCGAATTTCTCAACAGCTGTCTTCCTCTACAGAGCAGAATATTGAAAGATCTGACCGCATTACACCCTGTGACGCAGTGGTCTGTTCTAGGATTCGACTCAGCAACCCGCACTGCACGACAGATGCCATTCATTGATGAATCGGAGATGGATGTATTGGCTGACGAATACAAGCTTTATCATGCATAAGAAATTCCGGACAAGTGGTACAAAGAAACCGAAGTATCAGGATATAAGCGAATCGATGATTACTGGAATACTGTTTTGCAAGAGAAGGGTGCTCTTGGGCTGCCACGGCACCGAATTCTCACCAAGTTTGTGCATGGCGTTTTGTCTCTTTCACACGGTAACGCCGACGTTGAGAGAGGCCTATCTTTGAACAAAGCCATTGTTACTGTCAGTGAACGTTTTTTATGGTCAGACGAGTCAGTTAACAGTCTTCGCTTAGTGGAGGATGCTGTTAAAGTCAAGTCAAAGAAATGTGCACTTCATGCAATATCGCCGGAATTATTACGATGTCATAAAGTTGTTTATCGCGCCTATTCTGCTCGGATCGCCTCAGAAAAGGAAGAATTAGAGAAGAGAAAGTTTGAGGATGAGCAAAAGAAAAGAGAATCTTAAGAGAAGAGACGGACGCTGAAAGCTTTGGAGAACAGAAAAAGGAGCAGTGGACAACAGAGAAGTCAGCCGGTGTAGTTGCCGCACAAACTAAGGCACAAAACGAGCTGCGTTCATCAGAGAATCTGTATAACGAAGCGGAAAAGCGCCTGCATGAAGCCATCAAATCGAAGGACTTTTCGTAAGTTTCTGTTGTACAGGGACTGATGGAAGTCGCCAAGAAGAAAATGTCATCAGTTCGGGAGACTTTGGAGAAAATGCATGAAGAGACGGAAGAAATTAAGGCGAAACAACGAAAAATTCTGGATAAATATATCAATGCACGAAAATGGGGATGATGTTTTGATGTCAACGTTCCTCTTTTTTCAGAAATTTCAATTGATAGTGCTTACATTTATATTTACATTTTTATACGAGTACAACAGTGAAATTTTCTATACCGATACATTTTCTCAAAACTTTAACTAAGAATCTGTGTATCTAGATTCAACTTTTTAACAATTTTTATCATAAGCACTGATTGACAATTTTAATTTGTTAAACATTTCCTCAGTGCATTAACTTGTACCGTGTGTAGATAATTCAACATTTCAACAATTTTTGCGCTGACTGACATTTCTGATTTGTTTAATGCATTTCCTCATATCTTGAACTTGTAGTTTTGTTTACAATATTTATACTTATGCAGATATTTTGTTACAATAAGTATGAAATTAATTGCTTTTCAGAAATGGTTGTTTTCAGATATTATTATTTCATTTAATATATTTCATATTCTGTTAGTGTTTCGCTCTTCGTTTGATGACAGGCGCATGTACCTGCATTTACTTTATATATCGCTAAGTGTCAACGTCCTATTCGATTTTTACAAATACGTCATAATTTCCCCATACACTATCCTACTTTGAGAACTAAGATTCCAGTTTTAGCCTACTTTTTCACATTTTTGTTTCCTTTGGCCTGCGCATCGCATTTTCAACAATGAAGCCATGCCGTATGACACCGTGGCCCAAAGTGATTCTAATGAGAGTAGAGTTCAATAAGGCCTTCATAACAGTGTCACTCCCTGCTTCGTGCAAACCACATCACGTCGGATATTATGGAATCATCAACTTTTGTTGTCTATTGCTGTTCTTTCCCCCACATCATTGATATCATTGAAGTGTTCGTCATGCATTTTTCAACAATTCCAACCGCAAGAATTAGTGCTTGACTTTGATCGGAATTAACTGCCTCATTTCATATGTTGGCATTGTTCCATTTCAAGATGATGGTAGCATTTATCAAGGTCAGCTTCAAATGAAATATCGAAACTGAACGGTAATGAAACAATGAGATGCAGACTGAAGGCATGCTGTTATAAGTCTATTTAGAAATTCATGAAAGATTCAACAGTTGATAATTGTAACGGTATTATCAACTGGCCTTCAATGGTGGCTTATGAAATCCATTGTCAATTCAGCTGTCGAGCGTGACTTAAACCGTCGCGGATTAACGGTCATCAAACCAAACACTAATGGTTAATCCTGACAACAAATCTCAGCAACAGACACGTCGTCGGAGAATCTGATGAACTGATTCTGTTCCTTCTAATCACCTGGAACTGTCAGTGAAATGACCAATTCCGAAGTTGGTTCAATATTGCTGGAAGGAATGAAGATAAGGAGTCACAATCCATTGACTTATAAATCTTTTATAACGGACATGGAATTTGAATTTCAAATAGTGTCAAGTGTAAGAAGAATCCATGACTGAAGATGTAAGGCATTCTTCACTTCAACGGATGCTCCCCCTTGAGTAGGGATACCTCACCCTGAGACTTCCTACTTTGACTGCACGCGATGACCTGCTGTGTTATGATCTAAATGACTATGAAAATCGATTTTGTCAAAACTCTCCAAGTGTAGAAGCACTATTTATATTGTAGCAATGTTCTTCGTCGAAAATTACTCCTATTTTTCTGGGGAATTTCTTAAATTTACCGCCGATGAAGATTTGAGGGGGTTAAATTGTCGACGTGCTTCTGTTTCACCCTCTCCTTTTTGTGTACATTTCTCCCATTTGTTGCATTTTAGTAGAGTGAGAGACCTGCTTCGATCGAATGTGGTCGACGTTTTCTTTTGCCCACTGTGCAAAAATCGATGTCAGAAAGTCAATTGCTGTCAGTTTTGTAGTAGCAGATCCAAACCATGGTATACGTACCTTATCAAATGGTCAAAAATGAACATTGAGCGCAGCATTTTCCTGTCATTGAATAGTATTTTGAGGCTCACATTTGACCGAAGAAAGACAAGGAATTGAGTGATTTAACCATAAGCATTCGCGTCTACTTCCCCGCATTTCGCCCTTTTCCACGATGAACGGAGTCAGACAGTTGTTGTTTTCGGAACGCGTGCCTCCACACCTGCCAGTTGTAGGATTCAGGTCCGAACTTGCAGATCACGGGAGACGACTTGCGACCATGTTTATCCTGATCTTCCTCATGGCCTTCTGACTTTTCCCTCCAGCTAGATCCTCTTCTCTTCTCAGAATGTGACCATACCAGCGGAGTCCTTCGCAGAACATCGGCAATGCTTTACAGGTTCATCTTCTTCCTTAACTCTTCACTCCTGTGTCCATCGGTTGGTCGCAAGTGGTCATCATCATGCCACGTGGACCATCCCTGCCAATAATTTCTTGACCGAATTTATCTCCGAATATCTGCTTGATAGTAATTAATACATGCGTGCATTTTCTGTAATTCAATATTAGAGGCGCGGTGGTTCACCTTCGTCAAAAACTGAGAATAAAGAAATGCCCAATGTTCTTATGCTTCTTCGCGTGCAGAAGTTTGAAATCTCTGAACATGTTATATCGAAGTGCTAAATGCAATCCGAAATGTTGCAAAAATAGATAGTTTATCTTTAGTTTTAGCAATGTAGAATTGATGCTTGCAGACATGAATTTTAGACGTCGGATCATTGCGATGATGAAATGTGCATGCAAATGTTACGGGAATTGTTGACATCTTATCATTCATGCATTGATAGGAGATGCTGGCCTTGACAGATGTCTCTCCTCTCCGCAGATTCTCATTGTTATCGGTGGTCAGGCCCCGAAGGCCATCCGCACAGTGGAATGCTATGATTTTAAGGAAGAGAAGTGGTCTCCGGTAGCTGAAATGCCTTCCCGTCGATGTCGCTGTGGTGTCGGTGTCCTCAACTCGCAAGTGTATGCAGTCGGAGGCTTCAATGGGTCCCTCCGCGTCCGCTCCGTCGAAGTGTACGACCCAGTGCGTGATTCCTGGTCTCCTGTGGCCAACATGGATGCTCGCCGGTCCACGTTGGGCGTAGCAGTGCTCAACGGTCTTCTGTACGCTGTGGGCGGCTTCGATGGTACCGCAGGCCTCGCCACGGCGGAGTGTTACGAGCCGCGATGCAAAGAGTGGCGGAGTATCACGCCCATGTCGACACGACGCTCTTCTGTCGGTGTGGGTGTCCTCGATGGCCTGCTGTACGCTGTAGGAGGCTACGACGGCGCTGGGCGTCAATGCCTATCCTCTGTGGAGCGCTATGATCCTGCTACGGAGTCGTGGGCGGCTGTGAGTGACATGAGTTGTCGTCGGAGCGGAGCTGGCGTCGGCATTGTCGACGGACAACTGTTCGCTGTGGGAGGACATGACGGGCCTCTCGTCCGCAACTCCGTCGAAGTGTTCTCTCCCGAGACCGGTGAATGGCGTCTGGTGGCCAATATGCATCTCTGTCGGCGCAATGCAGGTAAGGAGTTACTTCATGCAATCAATTACCAACACGTAGCACTCTGTAGGAGTAAGCTTCCTTTCATATGACGATCCTTCACCCGTAAACTTTGATGTGAGAGGAAAATATTCTTTCTTTATAGACACTTGTTTTATTACAAATTCCATCAATATTTCGTCTTCTGAATTCGCCATGGCAGAGCAAAGGAAGCTAGTGACCTCTTGTTTTACAATGTTATGACCAGGCCAATGGTTTTCCGCGAGCAACATACACCATGGAATTCCGCGCTAAGAGGAATTGCGTGTAATTATTTTGCAAGTATTGATCCCCTTTCTTGCTGCCTTATCGTCTTTAAATTAAAAAAAGAGCTAAAATAGACTTCAACGTTTTTATTGTAAATACTTAACTGTCAGGCAACATGTAAATGCACTAACCCACCTCATCTAAGGATCAAATCATTTCAGTGAACAAAGTGGTCCAGCGAAATGAGCTCCAATTTGCTGATTTTGTCGTCATAAAGCAGCTCCTGAGTATCTCAGACTCATCTCACCACATATCTTCCCTTTGAAAATCTTGTTGATTGCTTCATGTAGCCTCCACAGTGACATGGAATAGCTTGCCTTTACATCCATCTTATCGTTGTCTTCGATCTTGTTTACCAAGTTTTCTCTTGAACCCAATCTCCGTGTCTTTCTTTTAATCAAGTGGCGTGAAACCCTCGAGAGCTGAATGCGCCTTCAGCTCATGAATAATCATTTGCCACTTGTCTTTTAATATTGTCTGCTGAACTCCTCTGAACTGCAACTGGCAGTAAGTAACAATGAGCTGGTGTGGCCAAGATGCTGAACCTCGCGTGCAACTCCCATTGACAGGGTTGATCACTGTGTGGATGTGTGGCGTCCTATCGAGAGAAGACAACACAGTCTTCTTTAAGACGTCATTCAATCTTTCTCAAGCTCCTGTACATAGTGCTAATCGTGGTGCGAATTATGAGAAAACATCTGTCAGAAAAGTTACTTTGACATGCAAATAGGCAAAGATTGATGTGTGTTGTCGATCCCCTCCACTGCGACTGATACTCAATCGCCTTGCACTTTCACATTCCGCATTCTTCAAGGCGGAGCGGCATCGCAAACAAAGTAAGTAATTGGAGTGCATCACTCACCGTCGGGTATACTGGTCGGCAGCGAAGAAGATGACTTGGGCATCCTCTCCCTTCCATCAAAGTTTCTGTCAGAATCTGCCATGTCACGCAGAACATTGATTCGCAGACATTTCAGTGAAAATGCATGAAACAGCAATTCATTGAATATTAGGTATTGGACTGAATCGAGAAATTCGAGATCGAGACGATACCATGGTTCGAGAATCTTTCTCAGTCGAGAAAATGAGCTTTCCCCTTTCATCCCCGGAGGCAGCTATATTTCGTCAATGGTTCAATCGACAATTTTTGTTATGGACAACATTGATAATTCTCACATTCCTAAATTGGCGAGAAAGTAAACTTAATCTAATAATTTCCGCGGTCAATTTACCACTTTAGCCAGTATTTAATATTGATTTAACAGATTGACTTCGTTTAAAATAAAGTATTTGACAATTTTGAATGGCTTCAAATGTTCAAATTAAATATTTCTGAGATACACCGTCGACTGCGCCTTTTTCGTAGCAGGATTTTTATGAATATGAACATTGTTTACAATTTTTGTCTCGGCGAATGTTAAATAAAAGACTAAACAAGTTCCTCAAATTAGGTACGTACATCACTAATGAGAAAGTACGTACATCACTAATGAAATCGGGTCTATGTCCTCTGTTATTTATTTAATTCTGCTTTTAGGACAAAACTGACATTTTGTCGCAAGTTTATTTACCAATAATCAGTAAATTCTGCTGTTTGAAAAGAAGCATCAAATATAAAGTTGCATTCTTTGTTGAAAAATGAAAGACAAGATATTGATGACTGAGATTTGATGAAATGGCAGCTGTTCAACCCAATATTTAATTATTCCATTTACAAGTTATTATGAAATGGACAGCATACAGAATGTATGAACATAGGCATGAAGCAATACTAATAGATAGTATGAAGAAATGGATTCATCATTGATTCTCAATATGGTCGATCAAGGCAAAGCACCTTATCCGTTTAAAATTTAACAAGCACACTACGATAAGTATGCCGTCTCTCAAAATGAACTGTATGCCACAAATCTCAATTTTTATTAAGAATGACCGAATTTTTTGAGAGATGTGGGTAAATACACTATCCTAGTGATTGACTCGGAAATCATGCAAATTTGATGTTTAATCTTGAAAAGCGAGAAAACATTGAATTTTGAAGAAATTTGATCGTTAAAACCTTTGAATTCCATGCACTTTGAATCACCCTGAACCTATTTCGCAGCGAAAATGTTCAGATTGATCGTTATTTGTCAATCATTTGCTGTCCTGTCTGTAGAACTAAACACTTCTCATTACTCTCCAGGAGTGGTATCGTACAACGGTTTCCTGTACGTCGTTGGCGGTGATGATGGGTCGTCGAATCTTGGCTCTGTAGAATGCTATGACCCTAAAGCTGATCTCTGGACTCTTCTCCCAAGCAACATGATGACTGGACGAAGCTACGCCGGTGTTGCCATCATTGAAAAAACTGTTTGATACAGTTTTGCCGATCTCTCTTCAGTATTCTTATGCGAATTGTAAATAGACTGACGGCTTTGATTTCATCATGTTTACACTTCCTTCAGTTGATAAATAAATATTTTACGAGAAATCGGGTTTTATCGGAAAACGCTTGAGAACTTTTCGTCTCAGATTGCTCTTGATTCGGTGCTAGTATTTGAAACATCATGAATGACAGGAGTTCTACTAAGTAACATTTTATAGTAGTATTCGGTTGAACTGAATGGACAAGAAAGCAGTTATAAAGTGAATGAAGTATGCTTCATGCTAGCCTATTAATTTTAACGATATTTCACAGTTAAATACACATCTTCAGGTTGCATAAAAATGACCACAGATCTAGAATTCAAAAGTTAGCATCAAAATATCAAATACTGGCTAGTAGATAACTATTCCTGTTACAAATTGTAGGCCTTGAGATTTTCTCACGACATCAGAGATTAATTTGAATTTCAGGTCTTGGTCGGCTGCTTCCATTCGTTGTGAATTTTTTCTATTCGTGTACTCGTATACAGCCAGGGTCGGCATCCCATGGATAAAATGGGTTTTCTTTAATACTTGCTGAAGTGAGCCGGAATTATTATTTCTACATATTTCAATCGTGGACGGGAAAAATATTTTCCACAAGATTGGCTACAGACAAACGGTCATAGGGTACATTAGGACCCTACGCTTAATATTCCAAGGGAGCGCAAATTTTAGAGCGAGAACTTGACTGTTTCCGTAGCAGGGTCCAGGAGACCCTGCTTGGCAGGGGAAGCACTTTTAGTTCGAACATTAAAACAAACAAAAATTGGCGGTCCAAACCAAACTTTATATGTACACTAGGTGACATGCCACGCTCAATCACGCGTAATTCACTCGTGAACCACGCGCAATTTCACATGACCCTAAACATCCGTGGCTATACGGGATATTGCTGCAATACAAGTTAGTATAGTTGGCAGTCCTCTTATATAGACTTTGCGTCTCATATGTCTGCATGTATCAGAGGCTAAACAATGTGATAGGACCTCAATTTCATGCTCAGGGAAGACAGAACATGCTTACGATTCATCCGTGGTTCACGCGGCAGCGCAGACAACCGTAGACGACGCGCAAACTATAAACGCTCGCCCTCGCGTATTCATAAACATTCCCCATGTTAATAGATCTGTCTTGATAGCATCTTTAAGTGATTTCTGACTCTTAGTGCAGCGCGTATACGCGGGTAGAAGAATAGAATGTCCTTAACCACGGATGTTTGGGGTGTTCCGTAATTACGCGTGGCATAGTGCTATGACAGCGGATTTCGCCGTTTTTGGAAAATATCCATATTGCGATTTAACGGAGGTGAGCATTCGTGTTTCTTACAAAAACCAGAATTTTCTTAGAACACAAACAAAACTAGGAATTCTCTGGGAGAAAACTTTATTACATCGATGGCAAGAGGCAATACAAGGCAAAAAACAATTTCGGACGGATTTTCAATCATTAAAAAGCTCGCGTGCAAAAGCCACTATCAGAAGTTTTGAAAGACATTAGTATTGTTGAAGCACTGCGATTTATCGCATGAAATGATGATCAGGAATAGGTTGCCTTCCTTTACGTTGCACAACAGGAATGCCGTGACTCTGATACCACAAATCCAAATCATTGACGCTGTTAGGAGTGCCATGCATGGAGCAATCGTTCTTGAGCAGTCTCCGGTCCAACTTGAGTTGTTGTTGGATGTAATACCAGGTCGGGTCGAGGACAGACTGGCCGAGTCTATGAAGAATAAAAATGTCTCACAGCGGCGGTGAATTCGTCATGAATCTACATCTACAGATTTGGAAGCGTGGACAACGAATTACATAGAAGCTTATTGAAGAAAAACGACATATATGCAAAAACGGATTATTCTAGATCAAATTTACTTGACTTTCTAAATTGGCAATACATCTGAGGACTCTTCCTCAGAATCTTTGCAGCTGATTTCAGAGCCACTAATACGAACCTCACCGTTCATTCCACAGATAGGAGAGGTCTAAATTGAAGACTTTCAGTCAGATTAAATTGCTAGCTTTTATTCATCACGCGATAGAGTCGGATTTATCTAAGACCTTAATTCTTTGGTACCGTACCAGGATAAGTGCATGCCCTACAGATTCTTAAAATAACGAGAAAAAGATTGTGATAATTCAGCAAGCTTAAATGGCAGTTTGATATTTATCTATTCTAATAATTGCCTAAATGACATCATGCGCTATAAGGGTTGCGGACTTGGACTCGCAATTAAGCCACCTACTTTAGAACTGATGAAAATTTACTATTAGAGCCAGTTGGTTTTCTCTCTGATCTGAATCCCTTATTATGTCGTTGAATTTAATCTTGATCTCCTATTTCGATACATCTTTATGTTTTACACATTGACATATTGTGAGCAGGAATCTGTTAAATTTCTAATTCAACTTAAGCAGACATTGCGATGGGAACTCTAAATTCCAAAAAATGCCATGTAGGGTCTATGAAATATCATTTCCAAATGAACGAACGGAGATCGCGGAAATTCTATTCTTTAATAATACTGGAAACAAATGCTATTTGAAGGTAGAATCCAATACCGGGACCTACATGTAGAGACATGTCCCTACTATCATAAGTGCGCCATCATCAACTGACGGATTATTAGTGGCGTCAGATGATTGCACTTAACATTCTTACAGTCATAATCTAGCAACTTTCAAGTGCATGAACAAACAGTTAAGTTATAGACTTAGAAACCGTAGTCATTCAATATCAAGTTATGGTATGAAGAAACATTCTACCAATAACATGCATTTTTTATAGGCATGCACTGACAGTAATAGCATTCGATAATCTCCATTTCAAATATTCATCTAATTTCAGTGTATTCAAAAATGTTGATTTTCCCAAAAAAGGTACGGAATAAGGTACGGATTATTACAATGTCATTGCAAAAAACACAAAAATGGTCAACGCTTCCAAATCTGCTAAGACTCGCAAATGAGAGTGACTAGCAACACACGGATTAATGAAGCAAGTGTTAGTGCAAAGTCAACACTACACTTTGAAGTGCGGCACCCTTGGCAACACAGGGTTCGATTTGGGAGGTAGAGGCGCGTATATCATAGGTTGAATAACGGAGAATACTTTATCCTCTGCAGTATTATCTAGGTTGCGATGTCGGATCTTTGACGGATGTTTCCAGCCATACACAGGCTCCGGTGTAATGGGGCGCCAATCTCTGGAAAAATGGCAAGCGGTGAAGGATGAAGATTAGTAATGGGAGCGACAATCATTTCTCTAATGTATCACAACTCAATAGGATCGCTGATCAAATCTAAAGAAATTTTCTTATCCGATTTCCAATCACACTAATTATAAAGCGGAATTTTGCCCATCCACCCAATGACATGATCGATCAAAGTTTTATTACCTTTGCATACCCGGTGAGAGCTAGAATTTCTTTCTACAAAGTCATACAACAACTGCTGCTTATCATGCAGATGGATTATCTTGACAACTTTGGCTTTCATAGATAGCAAATTAAAGTAAAATGTGAATTACTGTAATCAGGAAGGTCAATATAGGCTTTCCAATGGCGATCTTTACACCAATGCCGCGCTGCATATGATGTCCTGTATGTCTAAAATAGGCTGCTCGTCCAGCCGTCAGCATGAGTTTCTGACGGGAACAAGGTCGAAAAGGAGACTTTCTGTGAATGATGTACAGTTACGAATTTGAGTGTCTTCCGAGTTCCGGCTATTCTTCTGATCAAACAGGATCAAGGGAAACAAACGCAAATCCAATGAGACAATGAGAAGTCGACTGCGGAAATACGCCTACAACCATAAATTTTGGCATGAAATGTCTTCAGGTCATGAGGTCATGTGTTCATGTATCTTTTTCTACAAAGCTTAACGCATTTGGATTTAACAAGACACACATGTACATGGAGATGGATAAGCGCAACATCTCTGCTCAACTTTAGTAGAAGACCAGCGCTTCAACGATCTCGCATCCATCACAGATTAGCAAACGATCCAGAGGAGATGAAGATATTCCCTGCCATGAATTGGCTCGAGACTTGGTAGGTCCTACTTCTTACTGAATCGGAGAAAACATAGAAAATCTCATTTTTACTGAAACCTTTAATCTGCTGCCTATTGGATTATGTGTTTCTCTTTGATCCTGTCTGACAAGAAGAAGAACCAGGTAGAACTTAGCAGACGCGCAAGCGCGCAGACGTGCTTAGCAATCAATCATGGAAATCAATGCTAGGATATTAATAAGCGAATAATCATAAATGATCATTGAAAGTGCTATGATATGCAAGTAGATCGAAACCTCATGAATTGCATGCACTAATCACAGGCTATAATGTAGGACTACTTCTAATTTCTCCATTACAATGACCATGGAAGCACTGATATAGATTTTCATTTCAATCTGCTTTCATCAGCTAATCATGATTATTCGCATGCGTCATCGCTGAAGCATCCAAGTCAAGTAAAAATTTAGTAGGACTTTTGGCCGAGTAATTATCATAAACCAATGTGTACGCTTTCTTAAAAGCCGATGCATTTTATATAGAAAAGGCACATTCGTCTCGAACAATAGACTCTTCTGCATTGATATTACAGATTTCTGCTTCAGCACATGCCTCTTGTCTCATTTCTACTAAACATTAATGTTATTATCAAAGATTTAGGAAATGATAAAAATCGTCTTAATAGTCAAAAAAGGGCTATTATGCAAACGCATCACTCAAAACAAAAACTCAAACAGTAGTGATAAAACTCAACACTACTGGCCAATAACTAGACAAAATGGTGACTCCTTAATTAAAACATGAATTCATTAAAAATGAATCATAATAAAAGTTGAGGAGTATCACCATAATCATTTCACTTCGCCTCTAGGCATCTCATAGCCATCTCATGTCCAATCTAGATAACGCTGATATCTGACCTCAAAGGACAGAAGTGTATAATATTTACCTCATGTCCTCTCTATGCAACTTAAATATCTGACTTCTATGAACAGGAGAGTGTCACAATATTATCTCATGTCTTCTCTACACAACATAGATATCTGACATCTATGGATAAATTACGCACTATTAAACTACTAGGCTGCAAACAGAAGAACGGGAGTACGGATCAACTTATGAAATTTTTGTCCGATTGCTATTACCTCATAATCAAATGGAAATCGATTACAAATAGCTTTGGAGATTGCTGAAGTGTTAACATAGAGTCCATGGAGTAGATAGAAAATAGATATCTACACAAAGTTTTCAATAGGAAATTCAAAACGAGAAATGATTGACTTGAGTAAGATCGTGCAATGAATATTAGTCCACACAAATCACTCGGATTCATGCGTTCACATATGGCCAATTCTCTTCCGATATTCTTCGGGTTTGAGAACACGTCGGAACTTATCATCAACATGGAGAGCCGGGACTGCAGGTCCATAGTCTAGATAGACTTCGTCGTTGGGAAACATGCACATGTAGACGAGGTCGCGTTTCACTGCAGGTGCTTGCTGGATCGCAGATGGATTGGCGGGGAGTCTGGGGGAATGTGAGATGCTGTTAATGATATGAACACTACGGAACATCAAATTAATGCTACTTTCTAGCGGGAAAATCAACTCAGTTAATGATATTCAAAGTGGCCGTGACTATTTCACCGTTCTTAATGAGTTCTCCTGCGCAAGAAGTGACCGGTACGAATGTTTAAATGACAAAGAAAATGTTCGCACAGTTGATCATATTCTCTGTTGATCAACACTATCAACAAGTCTCTTTCCCGATTCACTATCATCGAACATTATTCGGATTATTCTTTGACATTGAATACCTTTGAAGTAATTGTAGTGAATTCCTTTTAACGCAGTAGGCGTGCTGATGATACTCCATATTCTGGTCTAAAATGTGTTTGCTTTGTCAACATTAGGTTTTTGATATATTTGTTGCAAAAAATTGAAAATAGCTCTATACCTACTATCAAACTTGCTGTTGGTGACGCCGGCCCTAAAGGAACAGCTTTCTCTGCCGTTTTGAGAACTACACATACAGCCACCTTGAATATAATTAGTACAAATTTAGTAAACCAAATCTGACTTCAAACTTGCGAAATCATATAGTGAGTTAGTGATGAATTTGATATTTACAATAAGTTACAAATTAGCGAATTTCGTAAAATGGGGAGAGATCGACCTTCATACCTTCATACCTTCTACGCATTACGACTTACCTTTTCAAGAAGATTTTGGAAACGACCTCATTTAGATACTCGTAATTCACATTAAAGTGCTTATTTCTTCCGTTTGATATCATATGCTTCGGAATTCCTGTATCAATGAATTCCAAATATCTTCAAAAAGATTCACTTGAAAAGTGCACTATGTTTGATGTAAGCTGAAGCAATCATGATACATGCTTTCTAAGTTATTGAAGTCATAAAAGACATAGAAACCGATGTCTCGTTCGACAAGGATTTGACAACTTAGGACGAAGTCTACTACAAGAGATACGTCGGTTCAGAACTGACTTTATTCTTATCAATAAAAATAGAAAACTTTGAATTGTCTTTGTTCTTTGACAATAATTCTATGAAATATGTCCACTATAGAAGGCAGTTAGAGCCAACACATTGAGTTCTTTTAAGAACTGATTAATCCAATGGTTACAGTAGCATTGCATCTGTGCACTTGCGGATTGGAGAACGTCATCAGTCCTCATCAGGACTACTTCAATTAACAGTTTGAATTAGTAAGCATTATATTCTATTATAAATGGCTGCTGGGATGATTTTCATCATCGTATGAGAATAAGAAAATGTATTTTCCTACTATATAGAACTGTTAAAGTCATAGATTGCTTCAATCTATCGAAAATGCAACTATCTAGACAAAGGATTTAACTAACGGTTGCACTAAACAAAATAAAGCAGTTTTGACATTGTTACTTTCATGAGGTACTAAAAACTTGATTTTGGAGTTCTAGTGATCAGTTTTACAAAATGAACTTCTGGGAAAATTTTCCTCTGTTTTGTGAGTAAAACAAGCGCAGATTAGCAAAATATGAAAATTCCATGTATCGCCGCCAAAAATGTATTTACAACTTCTATGAAAGTTAACAAGGTTATTCTAAGAACTCAAAAACAATCACTTCGGTGTGGAAGGTTATTCATAATTAGTTCCAAAATGTTATTTAACATCGAGAAAAATTTGAAATAAAAGTTGATCAAAAAATATTACAATTTGACGTCGAATGTTCGCAAATGAAATGCTAAGGGAATTTATCACAGATACGCAGAATCGAGTATTAGAAGCAGCTGGTCGAAGCAAAGTCTAGGATGAGTATTTTGAAAGCTGGCGATTCAAATCGCCGTTTATCTTGAGGTCTACGTCTTGTTTATCGGTCACTTTGTTCCTCATCATGTTGTGGCGTGTCGGATCACGACCAAAGCTGTAATAGTCAGTGTGAAAATGCTTCCATTCAGGATAGAGAACATTGTAAACTTGGTCACAATGAGGGAAGCTGGAGCGAGAGGTCATGGCAAATTGGTACTTAACGCCGTCTCCATGGACTCGATAAGGTCTCACAGTGGATCTGTAAGAGGAGAAGTTTTCCAGCAACTTGTAGGCTTCATAACAACCGCAATTCACTGCATCAGTGGTTTGTGGGAACACAAGAAAATTATAGGGAAATGAAAAGGAATGTCTACAAAGTACACGCTGAGAAATGTTGTTTTTCAAAAGGTTTCTTGAAAAAATTACGTCTAGGACCTCGTGAGACGTTTCACAAAGTGAAATTGGCTTCAGGTTTGAATTGAAAGCTGATACTGCAACTGTCGGGTTATTTCGAGGTATACAATCGTGTAATCGGATTATTCATCAACCTGCAAAACAATTACAGACTACTTCGACCCACTGAAGTCAGATATATGACAAACTAGATGGTGAGAGGACCTACAGCTCTGTAGCTGACCCTGTCAAAAATGGACCTGTCTACCAAAATGTCAATAAGAATATTACAATTCGGTTTATTGTAGAAGCAAATCATTGGTGTATGGTACATACAAGCCTAATTAAGAGTTCATGGAGCTGTCACTTTAGACACTAGAAGTGGCAATAGGACTTGCATTATTACTCGGACCATTCACTGAGTTTCAGGCCCTGTCGTCATCTATCTTGTCTGCCTACTTGTCCAGTTTAAGTATTCGATGTAATCGGTTCTGTAATCAGAGTGTACACTTTGCAGGTTCACGAATAAGCGAATTATAAGTTTAGAGATTACCTAAACTAAGTAGGTATAAAGTTTTGCTTCTTCATCTCATAATGAATTATTTCCGCTTTAAGTACGCTGTCAAAGCGCTTGGTCGTTTATTGATGAAGTGAAGGTTTTCGATACATAACTGGTCCTTCAAACAAGGTGCAAGGACATTCAGATCATTTTATTAAACCATTGATCTAGAATAATTGCAAATTGAGAGTATTTTTCTTTATCTACATCACGAATGCTGCACGTTAGACTATTCCGC
Organism: Prostheceraeus crozeri; assembly: GCA_907163375.1. Lineage (NCBI taxonomy): Eukaryota > Metazoa > Platyhelminthes > Polycladida > Euryleptidae > Prostheceraeus > Prostheceraeus crozeri. The sequence goes on along the minus strand of CAJQUW010013562.1, from coordinate 24,264 downwards.
AAACTATTGTGTGTTTCATATATTGCATGGCAACATGCATTCTTTCATACGTTACAAAATACATTAAATTCATTGATAAACCTCTAGACAAAATGCACTAGAAAAAGTCCCATACAATGTAAACTGCGCCAAGTGAAAAAATAGTAAAAATGACAGCAAAATGTGCTTTTATCCATTTACTGCATTTATCGTCAGAACAGAAAATATCTCAAAAATTAATTGGTGCTATTTTTCTGCCTAGCTTTGAGGCACATAATTGCGAGATTCCTTCTATTGCATTTTCTGAAAATTCTCATGCTTATCAGCTCCCGAAGGTTGGTGTCTAGATAGTTAGCCTTGCCTAATTTTATTTCCCTTGGAAAAAAGCCTGATTTTTACTCCTGGTGAAATCCTAGAAAACCACATAGGTGCATATTCGAAGTACCGCAACGTGCATGAGTGCAGCTTAAAATCCAGTGGACTGCGATAATAGGGCTGTAAACCGGAGCGGATTTATTTCAGCAATTTTGACTGTCTTTTGAGGGTGACCAAAAGCAATTGAACAATTTCCATGAACGCACAGGTTTTGCAGAAGATAATTTACCTTTTCAAGAGGAGAATTTTCTGCAATCTTCATGTGACGACGCGTTTTCGATACTTTCTTTCCGATATCTATCCTACAGCATTCAGCGACACATTTGCACCTGAAACCGTCAAAACTTACCCCCACATTTCTCTTCCAGTAAGCTAACTAACAGTATACTCAAAGAGATTTTTTTGAAGGAAAAGTCGAGTCGATATCTTCTGAAATATCGCCTGAAGTACATGCACCATATATCGCATCCGCATAACTATATTGCCATCGCAAAACTCCCGATCAGCCATTTCCTTAGTGATCCTGATATCATCGGTCAGACGCAGAATAACAAAAGCCACTGAATTCTACGACACGAATACGACTGACGAATACGCCACTGAATAAACGACACGACAAATTGACTTTTAATGTAAGATTAGGAAGATTCAGATTTTCAGGATAATCGCAAATTTTAAGTGGTGCGTATATTATACGTGTTCAAAAAACTTGTCGCTGTAGCTGCTCTTTTATATCTACATCCAACGTATTCCTCATTCTGAGTCATAATCTGGGAGATATATTCAATCAAATAATTATTTTTGATTCTAGAAGCAGGTAATTACACAAACGAAGCCGTTTTCATGCTTTTATTTCTCTGAAGTGTCTGTGTCATCAGCTCGGCTATATCGATTTAATGCGATGGGAAAATATATTGGGATAGATTTCATGCAAGTGTATTGATCGACTGCTCCTACAAGCAGTCATTTTCAAAAGCCATCGAATTTGATACTTTGTCGATGGTAGATCAACTGATTCTATCAAATGCTTTCTTTGAATCAAAAAGTTTGACCAATCTTATCACTCATAGCAGTTAGAATCTTTCCTTTCGAAAAAATTGAATTATAAGCGAAATCACCATATAGCATTTTAACTATCATTTCATCAATGTTTCATTTTTAAATTAATTACTTCTCACTCTTGTATGGTTGGTTAGTCAAGTATATAAATGAAATGAATTCACAGCATTTCAAGGCAAATGTGCATTCATTATTTCCACACAACAAGAACATGTGAACTTAGCACGAGCCACAATAGCAGATGACGATTTTTGCATAAGTGTCGAATTTGTGATGCAAGCCTGTGACACATGTTAACACAACATAGATGACGAAATGAAGACTTACTCTTGGGGTTGATAAACAGGAGGATTTTGACTACCTCCGTTTTCCATCACTACCTTCTTTTCCTGAAATCAAAATAAATGAGTATTACGAAAATCAGAAATAATAATAGCTAACTGATTGGTTTCTTGATTTCTTGTTGTTGATTGGTTGCTTGCTTCCTTGTAATGTAAATTGTAATATAGTCAATTTCATGAAGTAGCGCCCAAGATCTCACCTGCGCATTAAACCAGCGACTAAATGTATTGCATGCTTCACAAACTTAAGTCCTCTTAAGATTTAGCAACATCGACATAGACATCATCAAAAAACAGCCGTTGTCCATTCTAGTTCCACTAACTTAAACAAAGCAAAAAGTCGTATTTCTATGGTGTGCGGCTGGCCTAGAATGACTTGAGGGAACGAGGTTAGAAAACAAGCTTGATGTATGTAAACCATCCAGTTCTACGAAGCAAAGCATTCATTTGTTTGCAGATCGTGTCAATAACACAAGAATATATGGTCATGAAACGTTCTGAACTTTTCTCAATCATGTGATACTACTACCGACCGATGGCTAGCTTCGCTGAATCAGTTATAGTCTGGCAGCCAGAATGAGTCTCTGCAGGTAACGACATCTGAATACTCTTCACTTTCTGATTGCTGGCCAGATTCGATACTTTACAAAATCGTTTATTATTTATTAGTATTACTACTATTTTTATTTATTAGTTGTAGTATTTCAAACAGACATTCATGCAAGTATACCTTCGTTGGAGCTTCGGTGGGTTAACCTACTACTTCATTTTTCTTCAAAGCACTTCTCTTGAACATGTAATCAGTGTTTAAATGAAATGAATAAAAAAATTTTGTACACATGACGTCGAAGTTTATTTTCTAAAAATGTCTCATCTCGTAAAATATGAGTGTGCTTTACATGAGGTGCTTCATCACAAATAATGATTTAAGAAATTGCTCACATTCATAGTCATAAATGATGATTTACGATTACAGTTGGCTATTAGTTTTTTATTACACTTGGTCGGTGCGCCTATTTAATCAATGTTAACGTATACAAAGGCAAAATCGTAGACAGAAACCGCAATCTGCATGAATCTAATAGTGTTTTCTCAATACCGTGATATCCCGGGATTGCTATACTACGAATCTGCGCGTCCGCCGAGTTTTAGATTGTTCCTATTTTTGTCAGACAAGATCACAGAATAACACATGTAAATCCAATGATATGTAGATTGGAGTTTTGGCAAAATGTAATTTTCTATGCTTTCTCTTATCAACTGGAAAGTATTAAGTAAAGAGCCATAATTTTCGGCATGCTTCTTCCTATCATGTACATATGATACTGCCACTTTGCTAGTAAACAATGTATGCGAGAATGTGATTCAATGTGGATGAAGTGGACCAACATGTTGGGCGACAGTGAGAGGCATGACAAATCTTAATGTGTATGGCTTCATAGACAAATGCTCATGAACATGATAAGAAATTACACGAAGACATTCCATGTCAAACATTATTGTTCTAGCCTTAGCACTTTTCAGCTGATTGGAGAAAGCATGAAAAATTTCTTTTTTGCCAAAAACGTCAATCTGCATCCTATTGCATTTAAAGGTGTTACTCTTTGATCTTGTCTGACAAGAAGAGGAACCAATAAGAACATACAATAATAAATGTATAGTTATTATAATAATATATTATAATATATTATATTATTATAATAATATAATAACCAATAAGACGCACCACAGATTCTTAGAAGGCACATGGTGTACATCATTCTGCGAAAGACTCGCTTTCGGTCTCGTTCCCTGCAGAAACTATCGGACTATAATCATGTCTTTATTGAAGCAAGTCTAGACATTGGAAACCGTGAGACATACATAAGAAAGTGATGAAGCACATGTAACAAATACCCAGACAAAGAAATGAACCGGACAAAAATGATATTGCAGCCTCCACATCTCTTTTCCCGATCTTTTATACGGTATATAGCTTGTTAAATCTGCCCATAACATAGCTTTGTAATCAGACTTAACATTATTCATACAGAATGGTGTCATTTCGGTGCAAACGAGAATGAATGACATTACCTCTTCTTGCAGTCTTGCTCTTGCTTCACATTGCCTCTTCAGGAAACGAGACTTCCTCAACGCTTCATAGTGGTAACTGGTAGCCATCCAATTCTCTGAAAATGTGAATAAATTGATCTGAGTCCCTTCAATTTTGAACATCATTTGTGAAAATAAAGTTTGAAAACAATGAGCAGTTTAGTTTGTCATACATACAAAATCAACCCCCAGACAATTTGCAGAAGTCTGCATAATGCTTATGACTTCGCTATTATGGACCTGTTCAATGCGCCGGTCAGTGCGTTGAGTTGGATATTCTTGGATTTCCTGTGTGTCTTCAAAACACTGACGAATTTTTGAGACTTCTTGCTGAGAGCAATGAAAATGTTATTGATTTTGATAACATTCATTGAAGTTAATTCCACGAAGTCAAACAATATCGTACAACTGATATTTTACAACACGTGTTCATTTCAACTAGTTTTGAAATCCAAGGCCTTTCTGTGACCGATTTTCAATTCGCTAGCTAATGTGCTAAGATGCCTAAGGTTTTCTGAAGATAGGACATGGCAAATACACCAGAAAAGCCGTGTCATGCGTACACGGTGTTAAATCTAGGGTTGGAGTTACGGGGGTCCAGAAATTTCCGGGGTAGCCAGATCTATATTGCATCGAGTAAATGTGGTCAAAAAGGAGCTGTGTGCCATGCAGAATATATATAGCACATTGATCAGACTAGGTTTGTGTATTTGTTTCAATGTGTATTGCACCAATGTTGTATTTTTATAAACAGAAGGACATAAGAAGTTGATGAAAAATAAGAATAGGATTGAGCTAAATATATCAAAAATATTTATCTCATATTTTTCTGTTAAGCATGGGCCTACTGATATTAACTCACCCAACTATATCACATCGTTGTACAAGATGTTGGACATGATGAAAAACAGTAATATACACATAACACAATATCCTGTATATGTGTAGGCCAATACTAGGCCTACATAATTCTTATAAAATTCTCCTAGCGGAGCTTCCTGTGTTCAGAGTATACGATTACAATCAAATTGATCTTTAACCAAGTCAATTTAAATACATAATGATAAAATAAAGCATGTTGTAAAGATAGAAAGAACAGGGACCAATTCGCTTTACCTCGACTCGAAATTCAAATTTGGTGTCAGTCATTAAATCGTAAATTGATTATTTGTCTTTCTTCACTTAGAAGGACACAGTTTTTTTCCTCTTTACTGTACTAATAAAGGGTGAAATTATATCATTTTCAATCTTTTTTAGAACGTGAGGTAGGCCTGATGCTCAATCAATCATCATATTCTTTATTCTTTCTCTTGATTCGCTGCTGTCGATTGATTTAACCTGAAAAGTTTAGAAAATCATGCCTTATTTATCTCTTAGTGAAAATGCTTGACAAATCGCTTGAACTTTTACAAGTACACAAATTTCTAAGCTTCCCATTTTCCACGGTAGCACCTGAATTTCTTTATAAGGAGATGGCTGCAAAAGAGAGTTTCACTTTATATTGTCATCTCACTATATGAAATGCGCTTGATGCACCACCCAGCACAAATGAAGTTTATTCACTTATTTTGGTTAATGCAGCAAAGCAATATCAAGTATTTAAGAACTTCAACTGTTGAATCGACAGACAGAATGGCGTCCATGCAATACATTTTCGGAATTGCGATTCTGTGTCATTTAATAACAATGATGTGTTTCTGTTTACATTGCATTAAAGCATCGTACATGCAAAAGCGGCTTGTAGATGCACTATTTAATTTTGCTTCTGAAGGAATAGGTACATTTACTAGGAATCCGACATGCAATTTCATTGCTCAGAATGAATAGCAGGAAACCACTTACTCATGATGTGTCACAATAAGTTGCGTACTGCATCCACGACTGATGTGTGACTTCGATCATGTGTGACTAAATGATCGACTTTTCATGACACTTGTACATCTTCTCATCATGTTAGTGATCTACATCAACATTTTTCAGATAAATGCTTCTAAATTGAAAATGACAAACATTTAGTTTTCATCAAATATCGATGCAAAATGAAACATCCTTCAATGCTGATTCTTCAACACATTACTTAATGACTGTCACCATCGCAAGACTAAGTATAATTGAAAAATGGCACCGATTAAAATTTCTAATCTTGCAGTGAATCATTGATTTTTCAAGGGGTTTCGCAGGTCCGTCCAAAAATGCATTGAAAAACATCATTGTATCAAAAGTAAAGACTTACGAATACCGCATTTAACTACTTGTTGGCTGGTGGTGGTACAAATAAAGTAATTTCAGGCATGCTCTTGAAAATAACAATATTCTTTGAAAGACATTACATCATGCCGATTTGAGTATTGATGCATGATAATTCCAAAACATTTCTGCTTGTTCATGACCAGTAAAGAATCTGCGGTCGTATTTCGAGAGGACTTCCCCCCCCCTCCCCGGAAGAGAATTAACTTATTTAGTCGGTATGCTCTATTGAACGACGTCATCAGAGTTCATACTGTGCTTCTCTTCATGTACAAGTAGGAATTGCGTCTCTTTGTATAGGTGACAACTGTCTGGCTTTATCCATCAACGCTAATGTAGAATCAGTAGAACGCAGAATGTACAAATCAAGAGGCATTAGCGATCCATGTCTGTAATGTTATTCATAAACTCAAATAATAATTCAAGTAAGTGAAAATCAATGAGTGATGTTCTTCTAGTAAAATAGTTCAGGTGTTCATTGAGTGCTTCGAGACAATAGGAGGAGCCGAGCAAATAGTTGAAGCAACGTGAAATTCATTTAATCATGGGCATATCATTGACTAAATGAGGAGAGTTTCAATGAAAAGAGAGATAAAAAAAGCTTGCTTGCATTACTTATAAAACACGGCAAAAAACAGAAACATTAAGACTATAGTCAGTAAGTCTAACACAACAATCACAGAACAACATTGTCAATCAACTTTTTCAAATTTCAGTTGTCATGACAATGCATTTGACAATATTTAATGCAATTAAAATGTATTGAACTGGAGAATGATTTTTTTATGCTGAGGATAAGAAAAGTGCGTCCTACTCCTAGTATATCCGTGGCAAGTTTTCATGCACAATTTGAGGCTTTTCGGTGAAGATGCAGTGACATATTCTCTCAATTACACTATTAGCTCCCCAATCTATGTGAGTCAGAAATGTAATCTTGGATAACTTCACTTAATATATCACAAATTGGATTAAATAGTAGACCTTCGTAATCCAGGTGACAGAAAATGTTCGTCGGATAATTGTAATAATAAAATAGCCACTATGATTTTTTCATCATTCATTTCTTGTGACCTGAGGAAGGGAGCAGGTGACTCCCGAAACGTTGTCCAGCAAATAGAGATTTTCTCACATATTGGCTATTTTATTATTAGACCTTCGTAATTGACTAATAGAATAATGTGCAAACCAATATCATATAATAACATGAAGGAATACAATAGAATAATACAGCATAGAATAGTAAATATTTCTGTCCGGCAGATAAAGTGTCATTGGCGTGATAACTGTCTATATGGTATACATGTCTATGGTGGTATATTATTGGGAGGATGATTCGAAACTAAATTGGATTGAGGGTCAATTGCAGACAAAGCAGACCTGCAACAATTAGAGTGCACACACAGGGCCATTGGGATTTGCACTCAATCAACAAACATGATTTTTTAAAATATTTTTTGTGTGTTTCATCAAGCAATTACATCACAGCATTCAGATGATGCTGAGATGAACTTTTACAGCTGGTTGTCTGCGGTCATTTACATCATGCAAATCCGACATTATAATAATGAAGGACATCCGTCTTGAACATAACAAACAATAGAGCGTCGCGTGGATATGTACTGCAATTACAACGTAGTTGATGGCAGCTGACGGGAGGTCATTTAGTTTCATAATGAATCTCACTCCGACAGTTCATCTGTGTACTTTGCAACGATAAAAATAACTTTAAAAAATCTCCTAACTGCAGAGCACACAGCTGCCGTTGCTTTATAAATTTCATTCTTCCAAAGATCTATACTGCTAGAAAATTTTTTCTTCTATGTACTAGAAAAGGGATCCTAAAAAGTATATCGGTTTATATTATAACAACAGAAATGATCATGAAAAAACCGCCTATTGCTCTTGCTAATCACGCTGAATTAAATAAAAGAAAGAGGCTCGATATCTAGGAAAAATAAAATGTTTCTTGAGAACTTGCTCACATAATATTCCATTTGTTAGATTGAGCTACGGCAATAATTAATAATGAACTTAGTTTGGGCTATTTATATCATGCGTCTAATTTCCAGTGAAATTTCTTACTACTCACTGCTGCTCTGTCGAACCTCCTGGTTCGCACAGATCTCTATCATTTTGAAACTTGTGTACCCATATGACTATTGTTGTTTTGACATCGCAGTTAGCTTAGTAATGTATTAAATAACTATGTGAGCGTAGTTCTTCGACGTAGTAAATGTATGTGTCAGACGACCTAAGGCGAAGTCATCAACGTTTATCTATCGCTACAAATTGACGTATCATAGTTGTAGGCAGGGGTCGAAACTGTTACATCTTCCCTGCTTTTGTAGACAATATCGAGATACGAGAAATTATGCACTATAATCATTGTGTAAAGTGCGTTTACACATGAAACTTTACTGCTGACACTTAAGTGATGCCACCTGAATTGCACGTGTTAACGCTACTGACACTCGTCTGATACTAAATCAGACTAATTGCTGCAACCGAGTGTCAGTGAAAATATTGCACGCGTAAACTGCTCCTGACATTTAGCTGACACTCATGCGCACAGTGCTCATATGACCGTGATCGGAACACAGTTACTTGACTTCTTGGAGGCTGTATTTGTTCTCGCTTTTTTCATTATCACCAGTCACTAAATTACTAATGATGTGCTGATATGCTCGTACAGAATTCACCAATTTTCTGCACTGCTACTGCATACCATTGTGCTTACAGTTTACATCAATTTCAGCTTCATTTTGCTAGGACAGATTTTGTTTCCTGAATATCCTTGTACAAGAAGCTCCTGCAATCTCCCGCAATTTTCTGACTCATCATAGATCGATTAAGTGTCAGAAGTAATTTTTCCTCGAGTGTCAGTAACTTTTCAGTGTCAAGTGTAAGCGGCCTCTGCAATCTGATTGCAGATGTCAGCAATAAAGTTTCATGTGTAAAGGCGTCTTAAGAGTCTGCATTGCAATTTTGGACTTTGAAAAGGAAAGGTCCTTATCGCTGAAGATGCCGGTACTGCAAGGGCTCTCCAATGTAGCGCAATACAAATCAACTGCATCAACTATATCAAGGGCATTAGACACATTTCAAAGTGAACCTTTTCAGTTGGACCAATGCAATCACTTTAAGTATGTAATCAATGGGATATATGTGATCAATGGGATCACCGATACCGGCATGCATTGGGGGTGTTCCACATTCTGCGAAGTCTTTATTAACACGTGTTCGTCTTGGCCTCACCGAAGAAAAGACCTGCAAAATTTTGCAGAATCGGACCATGATAACAGGTCCGATCTTATATCGAACATTCTAATCGATTATTTTTTTTTATTCACTCCCTGGGAAATGATGAGTTTCGTTCTGTTATCTGTTCAAAACCTTTTGTAGACAAAATACCATAGCATATTCCCATGAATTCTATACAAAGCAGTCCTACTTCAAGTGAATTACAGGCCTGCCTTTATGTCTCAAAAGCTTAAGGTAAAGGGAAAAGGGTGCCATCTTAAAACCCGTGGCCACGATTAGAGATCACCTGAATCCTTCACTTCAAGCTACTACAGCTGTGGTCTTTTGTCATGACATCTCTGTAGCTGTAGTTGACATCTCTGCTTCCACTGTGCATCGAATGAGGAGAACGAACGAGAAGTCGAAGTAAAGCGCAAGTCTTTCCTGATCTCCAATAGGATGGATATTGTCTCAAAGTGCTGTCACATCTAGAATGTAAATAGATACTAGCTGCTGTTGTACTTACTAGGACCAAACTTGAGGAGTTTGTTGGAAATTCATTTTCAATAGATGGCATCGGCAAATTAGGCGGTGTTTATCTACTGCTAGAATTTTGTAGCGTTGCTGATTCTTAATCCATGCGTGAGTGGACCGTGAACCACTATTGAGCAGTCACTAGGGAACTTCGGAGGATCTCTTCTTTAGATAGCAGACGTGTCACATCCCCGAGGTGATAGTGATAGTGACCTACGATCTCCTCTTCGGTGCCCTCAGATCCTGAAATTCAACGGTTTCAGCAGCTCCAAGGGATGGAGAGGCTTCTTTGGACATAGCATCCGTTGTGTCCTTAACTAAGAACCCTGTATGAATCACTGAGGCTGCAGATGACAAACATCCTTAGAGCAATCCTCCGTGGTGGAATCCATTATAGGGATGATTATCTCGAGCTCCTTCGGCTTTCTTGTCTATCTTGAAGGATTAAGTGGCGATCAGTCTCGTTTCATGGTCCCTGGAGGCAGCCAACACGCATGATTGATGCCTAAGGCCACTTAAATGGTACAGTACCAGGTAAAGATTGCCATATTTCAATAGCAGCTGTATATTTCATAGCAGTAATTTACGTCGGGACTTAATGCTTAGCCTCATGTAGGCTCATTCTTCAATTGTGGAGTTTTTGGACGAAAATTGTGTGGGGTTTCTCCAGGTTTTAACCCTTATCAGGTCAGGGCTTTCGGAACCTTTTGTTGGCCAAGTGTTTTTTACATTTTGTCAACAAACTATTTTTTCAGAAATCGACCTTTAATTTCATTTCTTAATGAAGGAATGTTTATGTCAATGATAAATCTTTACAATTGTTGATATATGACAACCTTGTATGATATGCTATGCACAGTAGGCCTACTGTAAATAAGTTGTTGTAATTTCGATAGTAGTGAAGTTGGGTACGAGCAATTTTGTCTGCAGTTTGCTCTATTCTGAGTTCATGCAAAAACTCACTTTCCTATCATTGTGGCTTGGATATTCATGTTGATAGAAATGCCAATCATGAAATTAAGCTAAAGTGATAATAGCCCCATAAGCATTTTGCTCCAAGAAACATTCATCTACAACTTTCCAAAATATTTTATCTTGACGTCGGAGATGATAGCAAATTGTTATTTTGCATGCATGATTGCACATGTGCCAACAAAGGGCGCGGATGAATTGCATGTTGAGCATCTTCAGAATTCAGGTCGGTTTATGCATGAATTTAGATGATCAGCTAGTGGTGCTCAACAGCATCGGATTCCATCTTCTTTCAATGCAATATTGAGTCTTGCCGAAGTTGCTTGAGTAAATGAGGACATGTTGTTCTTATTTGAACGCTAATCGCTCTATGAAAGCATGATTGACTTTGCAAATTTTCACTAAATCCTTTAAAATTGCACTGAGCATTACAGCGACTGCAGCTTCGATCATATTGGGATTACAATATCCACTGACCACATGGACAACGAACTGAATTTGTTGTAATCCAAAATGATCAATGCCTTCTTTATTGTTGCGCATAAGTGGAATATAGTCAAACCAGGTAAATTTGCGCACCCCCTGTTGCAGGTAAAAATTAAACAGTGCATTTTCTCAGAAACCTGGAGCTTTTTGGAATATCTAAGTTGATTATCTTGAAGAACGTGAAATCAACAGTATATTTCAGAAAAACAACCAAAAAGTATTTATTCCTCTTTATATTGTAGTATGGTTTTCAAAGGCATACGATTTTGACCCAATAACTAGTTTTGTGTTCACTTTGCGAGCTTTGCTCTTGTGACTTCGTTGAGATAAATGAATGTTTTTTTGCAAGAAGATTGTGTGATACAAAGTGAAACTTCATTGACTGGTTGTGGTTTACGAGGAATTGGGTGCGCAAATTATAACTACCAACTTCTCGGTGGTGCTCGAAAAATTACGCACTTGTAATTTAGATCGACGACGACGGCGATGAAGGAGGTAGCCGATTGGCAGAGGTAGCAGATGAAGAACGACGACTGGCTATGTTTTGGACTCATTTGATGATCCTCAACGAAGTGGATGAGCTACAGAAATTGTTTGGATGCCTTTATCTAGAAAATTATAAACAATATTTGCTTGTTGGAAAGACTGTCAATTGCTCCAACTTCGGAAGTCCTAACTCAGCAATCGAGTTAGATTGCCTGAGACCGCTTAGGGTAGGGTGGGGTGGAATGGGTAGTTTTCAAAGAATTCATGTGATTATCTCAATGTTCTTCATGTGCCACCTAATGCCAACTAATATGAATTGTAATAATTCAGTTGAAATTTCGACTTCTCTGAATTGTCGATTGAAAAACGTTGCATTATTGGAACCGTTAATCACAAAAATTACAACCGTGAGATATTTGTGACTTCATGACAGCATAAAGGGGGTTTAAAGAAAAAGTTAATACCAGAGAAACTGTGAAAGCAAATGCGATGTGTCACTATCTCGAGTCAGCATTGACCTTTAGAATTTGACCCCGGAAATTTGTCTTTCGCACTGGCGGTTTCTAATTGCCCGATGATATCTTTTAAATAAAGTGCAGGTCGATATTTAAATCAGCAAGATTTCTGACACTGCCCTGGACCATCTTAGCTTCCTTAAATGTAGCAGGAAAACTGGAACTTAGACTGATTGGTAGCCTGCCTCTTCCTTTTTATTCATGTCTTCATCTGAAGGTCCTCATTACCGCTCACCGTTGTATGTATGTTGTTCAATCGCTTTACCAGCGGTTCGATACACAGTTAATCGTTTAATTGCTGCTTTTCAAAAGCACTATATTTCACTTTTATGCATCTTTGGATTTGATTACCGGTACTTTCTTCATACGAACATCACTTCTTTCTTCATCTTCAACACATTTCAAAGCTTATGACGATTTCAACGCTTCATCAGTTTTGTTCAGCGTATAATTTCTGATGTTCGAAGAGGATCACGCGCTTTGGTATCCTGGAGACTAGTAGGCCAACTGATAAGAACTGATGCCAAAACCCTTTGGATATTGAAAGCTCCATTTGCCTGTAACTTTTCAGTCAGAGGCTTGCACTTTAAACCACAGATGTTCGATGAACTGGATTTAGCATATTACCACCATGGAATCTGCTGATCGCCGAATCTGGTTTCAATTGCTTAAAGACAGTCTTCATGAATGAAGATGTGTCGGAAAACCAGACTTCGTCATCCAATTCGGTCGAGTTTATCGGGCCATCACTTTTATGTTTCCTTGCATACGTGTTTCAGAGCTAAAAAAATCCTAAGGCTGAAGAGTACTACGTGGAGTGTCATACGACAGAGTAGAATGATTTCGTTTCGTTGACAGACTTCAATGTTGAGACTACAAAAAGAACTGCTGTCTACTTGTATTCGTAAAAAATCAAATTCAATGAACCGCACATGCACATATCACAACTGAAATGCACCTTTATTTATAAGAATAACACATCTCATGTAGACTTAAGCCCTGAGTAAAAAGATTGACACTTTCTGTGTTAACATATGTATACCCGTTTCACCGCACACTTTTTCTGTAGTATACTCATTTCACCCCTTTTTTAAATGTTCCAAATTAACAGATAATAATGACGAATATAGATTAGCCTAGTATCACATCATAATTAGAGAAGTTTTAGCTTCTACAGTGATGCTTAAGTTAAGTCATGGTGCTCTTTCCCTTGCCGCAATACGAAAGTTCGTGACCGTTCATTTTTTTCAGCAACAAAAAGGAAATCGAAAGTTGGTTTCCATGGAAACAATTATAATTGTACATGGAAGCAATTCTATCGGAACTTCATGCTAGCATCATGCTATCATCATAATCCAAGCGATATACAGAAATGTCAATCCGCTTGACTTTCAGATAACTTTAGGTGACTTATACCCATTTCACCCCACATACCCATTCCACCCCACACTACCCTATAGGAAGTGACAAAATTCTTCGATCAAATCCCCCCCCCCAATATTGGGCCTGATATTGACACTTTCATGATGTAACATTATTGATGGTCCGCTAGAAGTGAATCTGTTGAAAGGGGATAAATGGAGTGTACCGGGATATCAGGGATTGAAAGAACTTTTCGAGCAAAGCGAGAGAGTGATAAGGTTGCTTGTCATTTGAGCATATTTGAAGCTGGATTGTTGATTTCGTTGAAAATTGAACCAGTCGCTTTTTATTGATTTTCTATTCGATCTTACAACCGCTTTTTTAGACGACTAATTATACCTTTACTAGTCCTCTACACTAGAGTACGATGAAAGCATATGAGTACGTTGATCAAATTAGCAAGGGCTAACCTTAGGCGAAGCAATCAATAATGAATTAATCACAAATCGCACTATTCAGTAAGTAAAGCCAATGTGAAAAATAAGAATACAGCACAAATGTAAATGCTGATAATATTCAAATGGTAGGTAATGAGAAAAAAACCTGTGTAGGTATAAGTAGAGTGAGAAAAAAAATTTGATAACTTACACGAAAACTCCTGCCAGTCTGCCACAATGTGTGTTGGGCAGTGCAGTATTTGCGGAATGCTTATATTACTTACATTGAGTTATGCATATTTTGTATAACAATAGATTAAGATATTTTCTTCACAATATATAGACGTTTAAAACTTTTGGCTTCTTGATCTTAACCATGTAGCCTATACTGGTGTGTTAACTTAGTCAATTATTTATGTATTTCCAATTAATTTCAATGAAAAGAGAACAAAACAAGTCAGTAGATATTTTATTATATAATAGGGTTGTCTATTGAATACTTTTCTGAATACAAACTGGAACCGGGAAGCACTTTTGTACCCAGTAAGAGGTGATGGATCCAGTTTTGTGCCGATCCAATCTGATCTTGAGGACATGTTCAATTGCTATTTGAATTGTAAGATGAGAAACATGTTTTGACAGATTTACACTTGTATGGGATGCATGTATTCTCTTATGCATAGTATTTACTTAGTAGTTACAAAAACGAATATGCGCAATTATTTCCGGAAAGTGCGCAAATTTTCGTGGAAGTGCCACATAGAAATTGCTCACAGTTTTTCCTTCTTCTTTGCATTTAGCAAAGCTTTTGCGATTTGAAGCCTTGCGTATTTGTTTTCTGGATGTATTCGATCAAAAACATTAAAAAATACCGAAGCTTTTTTATCAAATAGTTGTCAAACTAGAATTTTTTTTCAAAATGTGTAATTTTTACCTGGCTTGACTATATGAACGAGGAACCATTTCTCTTCATAGATTGTTTCTGTTGCGCTTTGTTGCCCACAGCGAACAGAAGAGCAGAATAACTTCGTTTTCATCATAAAAAGATAAGCAATCATTGAATGAGTTACTTGTCCCCTCGTCGACTTCAGTTCAATAGGTTTTACATCGATTAGTTGTCATGGCTCCTATCAAAATGATTCAAAATGATCAATCATCTACACAAACCGTGACTTTGGTTTTACTTGTCTCAGTACTTCATGATCGTTGGTGCGGTGAAACCATCTAACACCTAAACTCCTTCGGAAGCACCGCAACTCAAAGGCATCGAGATGCCGCTTATCCGTCTTTCTCAGCGTCCACGTTTTCGAAGTAGCCATCAGCACGCTGGAAACACATATTTGCAACACCGTGC
Organism: Prostheceraeus crozeri; assembly: GCA_907163375.1. Classification (NCBI taxonomy): domain Eukaryota; kingdom Metazoa; phylum Platyhelminthes; order Polycladida; family Euryleptidae; genus Prostheceraeus; species Prostheceraeus crozeri. The sequence continues at coordinate 8,786 of CAJQUW010013562.1, read as the reverse complement.
ACACCATTCTTGTGCTAATCACGTGACTCCTCTATATTTTGTCAAAACCTGCTAGCGTCCTGGAGCGACCGCACAGAAACAGTGTTAAATAGTTAGTTGTTAGTGACAAGCAAAGTTCAGTGGGTAAGGGACACTGTTAGAGGTTTGTCGGCCTAACACTGTTTCTGTGTAGTTGCCCCTGAATGCCATGCCAAAACGCTGACGAATTTCATCGCACATCCCTCGCCATTTATCGTGCTTCCAAGATAGGTGAACTTGTGGAAATTTTTAATTGCACTGCTGTTGGTCGAAGGCTCTGCTTTTTCATTTGTCTCCACTATTACTAATCCCTCAGTTTTATCGTGTTGATCTTTAGGCCATATCTTCCTACACATGAAGAAGCGAAGTTTAGACTATTCTCCAGTTCTCACCAACTTTCATCCGAAAATGTTGTATCATCGGCAAGGCTTGGGTTGTTGATAGGCCGCCCTTGAATTCACGATAAATTACGATTGAATTACACAGAAAAATCATCAAACCCATAACAAATTGCAATAGTAATTGGACCACTTGCAATATTTGTCTTAATATCACAAATGAAAAGTCGATGTGTCACGACCGGCTTCAGTCTATTTCAGACCATCTTCAGGTGTATGTACAGACATGGAAAAGTCGACTTATATACTAAAATGATTAAAACTAAAGGAGAATTAGTTCAGGAGAATTCAGCACTACAACAAGAAGAATCTCCAGCAAATCTCAATTCGACATAACAGGAAATTCCAAAATCTAATCAACAGAACAAGGCGGTGTAATTCACCTTCAAATGTGGATGGTAGCGGCATCGTCAACATCAGCAGTCATGAACTCAGTCTAGAAGAAACCCAGGCTCTTAGTTTGGGCTTTTCCATGTGCTGGCCTCAAAAGGTCAATGCGCTTGATGTAAAAACAGAAACTGAAGTGGTTTTCAACAATGTTGCGAAACTAAGTTTGAGTAAGGAAGATGAGGATGGTGTTCGTTCCAAATTCAAGTCTTTAGCTTACACTTACATTAATGACAAGTCTCGCCAAAAGTTCTTGACTGCTAAAATCAAAACTCTCCGTACTTTAGCGAAAAATAAAAACCTTCACGTTACCAAGTTTGACAGAGGTAACGGCGTGTGTATTATGGATAAACACAAGTATAATGATAAAATTCACGAAATTCTAAGTGATCGTAGCAAATTCAAAAAAATTTGAAACCGTCTACCAAAGATAAAAGTCAATTCATTATTGCGGAGGAGAGGTTGAACCGTAGCCTGTCTGATTTAAAGAAAAAAGGCAAACTTCCAGAAAGTGTTTATAGTGAAGTTAGAAGCACTGGTAGTCAGCCAGCCAGGCTCTATGGCCTGCCTAAAATACACAAATCGCGTACCGATCCGCCTTTACGGCCTATTTTAAGTATGCCAAAAGCCTACAATACTAGCTTAAGTAGGTGGTTGAATCAAATTCTGAAACCATACATTCCTCGCTCTTTAGAGCTGAAAGACTCCTTCGAATTCGTTTATTAGATCAAAGATATTTCTCATGACCATTTTTATATGGTTTCGTATGATGTAGTGAGCTTATTTCCGAGTATTCCTCTCGATGATACTTTCAATCATATTTGTAGTCTAATTGATTTTACCAGCTTTCCGGTCGATAAAGGAACCCTGATTTCCCTCCTAAATTTATCGTGCAAAAATATGTTGTTCCAATTTAATGATAATCTATACCATCAAATCGAAGGCGTTGCCATGGGATCGATCCTCGGCCCAACTCTGGCCTCTTTTGCGATGAATTTAATTGAGTCCAAAATTATTGATTTCCCCATGTACTATCGTCGGTATGTTGATGATATTTTTGCAATCGTTAGAGACGAAAAGGATGCTGAAAAGTTTTTGCATTCTCTTAACAATATTCACAGTAGCATTCGTTTTACTTGTGAGAAACAGGTCAATAATCAATTGAAATTCCTTGATGTCATGGTCACTAAAAATGCTAATTCTCTGAATTATCATTGGCATTTAAAAGATACTAGCACTGGTTTGTACATTCCAAACAGTGCTCATGCTCCTGTTCGTTATAAAACCTCGGCTATTCGCGCCTTGATTATTCGAGCTAAGCGTTTAAGTGGCAGTCGAAATGCCTATGAAAGCAGTTTCTCTGTCATCAAAAGTATTTTCATTGCCAATGGCTACTCTAATGATCAAATCGATAGAATTAAAAATGATGTTGACAATTTCCAACCTAGCGATCGTGATATTAAAAACATATACTGGCGCCTCCCTTTTGTCAAAAGTCTTGAGAGCCAAACTAGAAAGACTGTTGATAGTTTGAACAAATTCCTTCCAGCGAATCATAAAATTATTGTTTCTTACAAAGCACTTAAGACTGCTAACCTTTTCCCAAACAAAGACAGGTTGAAGTTTAGTCTCTCCTCTGATGTAGTTTATAAATTTTCCTGTAGGCTGTGCTCAAGCAGCTATATTGGTGAGACTAAGCGTCATCTCTACACTAGAATGAAAGAACATATTCGCGGCATTCCTAATGAAACTGAAATTTCTAAACATTTGCACAATGCGGACTTTGACGATTTTACGATAATCTACAAAACCAAGTACACGAAAATAGCTGAAAGTATTGCACTTTGCCATAGCACTGACAGAACATTGAATGAACACGATTCGTCATACAAGCTGAGGGTCTTTCTGTGACCTTCGCAATTTTACTGATCACTTCTCCTTTAATTTTAATCATTTTAGTATATAAGTCGATTTTTCCATGTCTGTACATACACCTGAAGATGGTCTGAAATAGACTGAAACCGGTCGTGACACATCGACTTTTCATTTGTGAAATGAATTTGGGCAGCCTTGCGTACAATTCACTGAAGTCCTCCCTGAAACCAAGCTGGTTAGCTCAGGTGAAGTCTGCACAGAAGCCATGGATGAAACACCAAACTAGTCTCCTACGGTTGCAGTTCTTAGAAAAGTGTCTTAATAACGAAGTGATCCCTAAGTTTAAGTACTTCAAAATTCCTTCGAGATTCAACTGTCTCAATTCCAATATCAAGAAATTTCAACTCAAGGAGCTCAGGAAGGAGATCAAGTCAGCAAGGCAAATCTGCGAAAATCTTCAAGAACAAGTCTCTCTACTGCGGCAACAGCATCAAGCAACATGGACAAGCATGGTCACAATAATTCAGCACTACAACAAGAAGAATCTCCAGCAAATCTCAATTCGACATAACAGGAAATTCCAAAATCTAATCAACGGAACAAGGCGGTGTAATTCACCTTCAAATGTGGATGGTAGCGGCATCGTCAACATCAGCAGTCATGAACTCAGTCTAGAAGAAACCCAGGCTCTTAGTTTGGGCTTTTCCATGTGCTGGCCTCAAAAGGTCAATGCGCTTGATGTAAAAACAGAAACTGAAGTGGTTTTCAACAATGTTGCGAAACTAAGTTTGAGTAAGGAAGATGAGGATCGTGTTCGTTCCAAATTCAAGTCTTTAGCTTACACTTACATTAATGACAAGTCTCGCCAAAAGTTCTTGACTGCTAAAATCAAAACTCTCCGTACTTTAGCGAAAAATAAAAACCTTCACGTTACCAAGTTTGACAAAGGTAACGGCGTGTGTATTATGGATAAACACAAGTATAATGATAAAATTCATGAAATTCTAAGTGATCGTAGCAAATTCAAAAAAATTTGAAACCGTCTACCAAAGATAGAAGTCAATTCATTATTGCGGAGGAGAGGTTGAACCGTAGCCTGTCTGATTTAAAGAAAAAAGGCAAACTTCCAGAAAGTGTTTATAGTGAAGTTAGAAGCACTGGTAGTCAGCCAGCCAGGCTCTATGGCCTGCCTAAAATACACAAATCGCGTACCGATCCGCCTTTACGGCCTATTTTAAGTATGCCAAAAGCCTACAATACTAGCTTAAGTAGGTGGTTGAATCAAATTCTGAAACCATACATTCCTCGCTCTTTAGAGCTGAAAGACTCCTTCGAATTCGTTGATTCGATCAAAGATATTTCTCATGACCATTTTTATATGGTTTCGTATGATGTAGTGAGCTTATTTCCGAGTATTCCTCTCGATGATACTTTCAATCATATTTGTAGTCTAATTGATTTTACCAGCTTTCCGGTCGATAAAGGAACCCTGATTTCCCTCCTAAATTTATCGTGCAAAAATATGTTGTTCCAATTTAATGATAATCTATACCATCAAATCGAAGGCGTTGCCATGGGATCGATCCTCGGCCCAACTCTGGCCTCTTTTGCGATGAATTTAATTGAGTCCAAAATTATTGATTTCCCCATGTACTATCGTCGGTATGTTGATGATATTTTTGCAATCGTTAGAGACGAAAAGGATGCTGAAAAGTTTTTGCATTCTCTTAACAATATTCACAGTAGCATTCGTTTTACTTGTGAGAAACAGGTCAATAATCAATTGAAATTCCTTGATGTCATGGTCACTAAAAATGCTAATTCTCTGAATTATCATTGGTATTTAAAAGATACTAGCACTGGTTTGTACATTCCAAACAGTGCTCATGCTCCTGTTCGTTATAAAACCTCGGCTATTCGCGCCTTGATTATTCGAGCTAAGCGTTTAAGTGGCAGTCGAAATGCCTATGAAAGCAGTTTCTCTGTCATCAAAAGTATTTTCATTGCCAATGGCTACTCTAATGATCAAATCGATAGAATTAAAAATGATGTTGACAATTTCCAACCTAGCGATCGTGATATTAAAAACATATACTGGCGCCTCCCTTTTGTCAAAAGTCTTGAGAGCCAAACTAGAAAGACTGTTGATAGTTTGAACAAATTCCTTCCAGCGAATCATAAAATTATTGTTTCTTACAAAGCACTTAAGACTGCTAACCTTTTTCCAAACAAAGACAGGTTGAAGTTTAGTCTCTCCTCTGATGTAGTTTATAAATTTTCCTGTAGGCTGTGCTCAAGCAGCTATATTGGTGAGACTAAGCGTCATCTCTACACTAGAATGAAAGAACATATTCGCGGCATTCCTAATGAAACTGAAATTTCTAAACATCTGCACAATGCGGACTTTGACGATTTTACGATTAATCTACAAAACCAAGTACACGAAAATAGCTGAAAGTATTGCACTTTGCCATAGCACTGACAGAACATTGAATGAACACGATTCGTCATACAAGCTGAGGGTCTTTCTGTGACCTTCGCAATTTCTGTGACCGACGAAATTTTACTGATCACTTCTCCTTTAGTTTTAATCATTTTAGTATATAAGTCGATTTTTCCATGTCTGTACATACACCTGAAGATAGTCTGAAATAGACTGAAACCGGTCGTGACACATCGACTTTTCATTTGTGAAATGAATTTGGGCAGCCTTGCGTACAATTCACTGAAGTCCTCCCTGAAACCAAGCTGGTTAGCTCAGGTGAAGTCTGCACAGAAGCCATGGATGAAACACCAAACTAGTCTCCTACGGTTGCAGTTCTTAGAAAAGTGTCTTAATAACGAAGTGATCCCTAAGTTTAAGTACTTCAAAATTCCTTCGAGATTCAACTGTCTCAATTCCAATATCAAGAAATTTCAACTCAAGGAGCTCAGGAAGGAGATCAAGTCAGCAAGGCAAATCTGCGAAAATCTTCAAGAACAAGTCTCTCTACTGCGGCAACAGCATCAAGCAACATGGACAAGTATGGTCACAATAATTCAGCACTACAACAAGAAGAATCTCCAGCAAATCTCAATTCGACATAACAGGAAATTCCAAAATCTAATCAACAGAACAAGGCGGTGTAATTCACCTTCAAATGTGGATGGTAGCGGCATCGTCAACATCAGCAGTCATGAACTCAGTCTAGAAGAAACCCAGGCTCTTAGTTTGGGCTTTTCCATGTGCTGGCCTCAAAAGGTCAATGCGCTTGATGTAAAAAACAGAAACTGAAGTGGTTTTCAACAATGTTGCGAAACTAAGTTTGAGTAAGGAAGATGAGGATGGTGTTCGTTCCAAATTCAAGTCTTTAGCTTACACTTACATTAATGACAAGTCTCGCCAAAAGTTCTTGACTGCTAAAATCAAAACTCTCCGTACTTTAGCGAAAAATAAAAACCTTCACGTTACCAAGTTTGACAAAGGTAACGGCGTGTGTATTATGGATAAACACAAGTATAATGATAAAATTCACGAAATTCTAAGTGATCGTAGCAAATTCAATAAAATTTGAAACCGTCTACCAAAGATAGAAGTCAATTCATTATTGCGGAGGAGAGGTTGAACCGTAGCCTGTCTGATTTAAAGAAAAAAGGCAAACTTCCAGAAAGTGTTTATAGTGAAGTTAGAAGCACTGGTAGTCAGCAGCCAGGCTCTATGGCCTGCCTAAAATACACAAATCGCGTACCGATCCGCCTTTACGGCCTATTTTAAGTATGCCAAAAGCCTACAATACTAGCTTAAGTATGTGGTTGAATCAAAATTCTGAAACCATACATTCCTCGCTCTTTAGAGCTGAAAGACTCCTTCGAATTCGTTGATTCGATCAAAGATATTTCTCATGACCATTTTTATATGGTTTCGTATGATGTAGTGAGCTTATTTCCGAGTATTCCTCTCGATGATACTTTCAATCATATTTGTAGTCTAATTGATTTTACCAGCTTTCCGGTCGATAAAGGAACCCTGATTTCCCTCCTAAATTTATCGTGCAAAAATATGTTGTTCCAATTTAATGATAATCTATACCATCAAATCGAAGGCGTTGCCATGGGATCGATCCTCGGCCCAACTCTGGCCTCTTTTGCGATGAATTTAATTGAGTCCAAAATTATTGATTTCCCCATGTACTATCGTCGGTATGTTGATGATATTTTTGCAATCGTTAGAGACGAAAAGGATGCTGAAAAGTTTTTGCATTCTCTTAACAATATTCACAGTAGCATTCGTTTTACTTGTGAGAAACAGGTCAATAATCAATTGAAATTCCTTGATGTCATGGTCACTAAAAATGCTAATTCTCTGAATTATCATTGGCATTTACAGTCTGCGACATTTTATTAGGACCACCCATATTTTTTTAGTTTTTTACAACTAACTGCTTGTTGATGTCATATTATCTTTCACCCTTGTCAATACATTAAATAGGCATGTATGCCAACAATATACCACAACATAGCCATCTACTGATTAATAACACAGACACCAGACACTCAAACATAAAAATTGACCGCGACATATTATTAGGACCACCTTCGACATTTACATAAAAAGTTTTCCTTTGGACATGACAACGCTGCATTTTTGTTTTGTAATTGGCAACACAAACATCTTATGTAAATCTTATGCAGCCGATGCTTCATGATAGCGCATTAATGTTCTGAATGGTTTACATCGGAGATGGTCCTTCCAACAAAGTGGCGCTGATGTCATCAAAATGTCGCTTCACAATACTGACAGTGTGGCAGGGAGCTCCCTCTTGCATAAGCAGTCCGTTGTTTTCCGGAAACCAGCAGTCACGAACTATGGAATCACCCTTCTCTGAAGCACTTGTAAGGATGAAGTCGAATCGAGCTAATAGAGCACTCACAAACATGAAGCCTACCAGTTTTCCTCGCAAGAAAACAGGCCTACAGCATGACCTTTGCTTGGTGTTTGACGGGCTGAAACGCAGGAGCAAGTGATCCACGTGACTGCCACATTCGCTGACGAGTAGTCTGGTGACTCTCAAGACTCGGCTCTACGCAGAATGCCACCAGTCATTGACGCTCCAATTGACATGGCGAGTGGCAAAATTAAGCCTATTAGATCTTCATGCATAGGGTCAGTTACGACACTTTCCGTGACCGCAATCCCGCTGGCAATCATTTTATGCATCCCTCGTTGAACAGTGTGTGCCACTTCGTTGATGTAACGCTTCTACCATGGTCTTCGTAGCTGGGACGACATTATCAGCCACCCTTTTCAAACAGTAGGCCTGCGCTCTTGGAATCGGCCATCTTGTGTCGTAGATTTTCATCATGCTCCACAACGTCATCGTCGGTTTGCTGCATAAGGATTTCCAGAAGTCATATTCCGTTGAACAAGTAGTGTCGACGACTTTGAAACATAACAACGAGTAGCGATTTCACGCTGAGAAAACTCTTCGCTATACAAAGCTTCCATCTACGAGCCACTTATGCTTGTTGTTAGATCCGTTTTTACTCATGAGTAGGATTTAGACTTTCCACGTTAGACCTATAACATAAATCGTATTGGTAGATATCCATGTTATCTCAATAGTTCAGATATCTGGTCTCGATGATGCAAAGCAAATCAAGGATCGATTTGATAATGAATATTAATATCTTTATTGTTGACAGACAACAGTGTGCGTGCGCAGGCGACGACACACACCACACATTAATGATAGTTTCTCACATGCGGCTTTCTCACAGCAAGCGGGACAATGCGCAAATAAGGCAACAGAACACACAATTTGTATTGCTAAGAAATTCGACATATAAGTAAATAACTGATAATAGATCTTTATCTAGCGTTGTCATGTCTAAAAGAAAGCTTCTTATCTAAAATGTCGAAGGTGGTCCTAATAATATGTCGCGGTCAATTTTTATGTTGAGTGTCTGGTGTCTGTGTTATTAATCAGTAGATGGCTATTGTTGTGGTATATTGTTGGCATACATGCCTATTTAATGTATTGACAAGGGTGAAAGATAATATGACATCAACAAGTAGCTAGTTGTAAAAACTAAAAAAAATATGGGTGGTCCTAATAAAATGTCGCAGAC
>CAJQUW010013561.1:0-14696 GCA_907163375.1 Prostheceraeus crozeri | reverse complement strand
AACTTTCATACTTAACTTGAACACTATTGACACTTTCATATTCACACATGTTAAACGGTTGAAAACATTTGTTTTAATTCTACAAAACAGCAGATAGAAACTTAAGATCGTATCTTGTAAACTGGCGAAACTCATTCTAATTCTAACATATAAACAAATAAACTTTATTCATAACATTGCCCACTATTCGAAACTTTATTCTTTAACTTGTAAACAACAATTGACACTTTATTATTTACCTTGTACACGGTTAAAACTTTGTTATAATATCTAAAGCATCAAACAGATCAAACATTATCTTAATATACACACACCTAATAAACCATTCATTCTTAACCTTGTACACTCTAAGAACTTTATTTTATTCCTTGTTAACCTGGTTGAAAGCTATAGTTTTATTTCTAACACACACAGCTTAACACGAACATTAATTCCAACAAACACCCTGTTGAAAAAAACTTTATTTTTAATCTGTCAACTTTTGAAACTATATCGTCTTTCCACATACAAAAAGTAAAAACCTTAGTAAACTAACTGCAAACGATTAAAATCCTCCTGCTATCATATTTTAACAAGCAGATAAAACTCGAATTCTAACATATACCCTAATGAAACTTTATTTCTAAACTTGTAAACTCAATGAAACATTAATTTTGATATACATAACGGTTTGAAACTTTAATTCTAACGTATACCCCAGATGAAACTTTAGTTTTTATTTTAAAACTTTAAAACTGTTGAAACTTTCATTTTATGATTATATTCTAACATGCACAGCTAATAAAACTTTATTGTTAAACTTGTAAACTGGTGAAGCTTTCATTTTATTTCTAACATACAAACAGATAAAACATCTATTCTTAACATATGCGCTATTGAAACATTAGTTTTTATAACTTGCAAACTATTGAAACTTTATTTTTAACTTGTAAACGGTTAAAACTTTATTCTATTTCTAACATACAAACTGATAGAACTTTATTTTTAACTTGTAAACGGTTGAAACTTTGTTTTATTTCTAACATACAAACAGATAGAACTTTATTCTTAATATACATACACTATTGAAACTTCATTATTAACTTGTAAACTATTGAAACTTTATATTTAACTTGTTAACGGTTGAAACTTTTATTTTTTAACTTGTAAATCCGGTGAAACTTTATTTTATTTTCTAACATACAAGCAGATAGAACTTTATTCTTAACTTGTAAACTGGTGAAATTTCATTCTATTTCTAACATATAAACAGATAGAACTTTATTCGTAACATACGCACTATTGAAACTTTATTCTTAACTTGTAAACTATTGAAACTTTATTTTTAACTTGTAAACGGTTAAAACTTTGTTTTATTTCTATCATACAAACAGATAAAACTTTTATTCTTAATATACACACACTATTGAAACTTCATTCTTAACTTGTAAACTATTGAAACTTTATTTTTAACTTGTTAACGGTTGAAACTTTGTTTTATTTCTAACACACAAGCAGCTTAAACTTTATTTCCAACATACACACTGTTGAAACTTTATTTTTAATCTGTAAACTGTTGAAACTATATCTTTCACTTACAAATAGTAGAACGCTTAGTCTAACTTGCAAACTATTAAATCCTGCAATCATATTTTAACAAACAGATAAAACTCTATTTCTAACATATACACTATTGAAACTTTATTTCTAACTTGTAAACTCTTGAAACTTTATTTTTAACTTGTTAACGGTTGAAACTTTATTCTATTTCTAACATGCAAACAGATAAAACTTTATTCTTAACTTGTAAACTGATGAAACTTCATTTTATTTCTAACATACAAGCTGATAAAACTTTATTGTTAACTTGTAAACTGGTGAAGCTTCATTTTATTTCTAACATACAAACAGATAAAACTTTATTCTTAACATATGCACTATTGAAACATTAGTTTTAACTCGCAAACTATTGAAACTTTATTTTTAACTTGTTAACGGTTGAAACTTTATTCTATTTCTAACATACAAACAGATAAAACTTTATTTTTAACTTGTAAACGGTTGAAACTTTGTTTTATTTCTAACATACAGATAGAACTTTATTCTTAACATACACACTATTGAAACTTTATTTTTAACATGTTAACTATTGAAACTTTATTTTTTAACTTGTAAATCGGTGAAACTTTATTTTATTTCTAACATACAAGCAGATAAAATTTATTCTTAACTTGTAAACTGGTGAAATTTCATTCTATTTCTAACATATAAACAGATAGAACTTTATTCGTAACATACGCACTATTGAAACTTTATTCTTAACTTGTAAACTATTGAAACTTTATTTTTAACTTGTAAACGGTTAAAACTTTGTTTTATTTCTATCATACAAACAGATAAAACTTTATTCTTAATATACACACACTATTGAAACTTCATTCTTAACTTGTAAACTATTGAAACTTTATTTTTAACTTGTTAACGGTTGAAACTTTGTTTTATTTCTAACACACAAGCAGCTTAAACTTTATTTCCAACATACACACTGTTGAAACTTTATTTTTAATCTGTAAACTGTTGAAACTATATCTTTCACTTACAAATAGTAGAACGCTTAGTCTAACTTGCAAACTATTAAATCCTGCAATCATATTTTAACAAACAGTTACACCTTTATTTCTAACATATACACTATTGAAACTTTATTTCTAACTTGTAAACTCTTGAAACTTTATTTTGATATACAAACAGCTAAAACTTTATTTCTAACGTATACACCATTGAAACTTTAGTTTTCATCTTTTAAACTGTTGAAACTTTATTTTGTTTCTAACATGTAAACAGATAAAGCTTTATTTCTAACATATACACTATTGAAACTTTATTTCTAACTTGTACACTGGTGAAACTTTATTTCTAACTTGTAAACGGTTGAAAATTTGTTTTATTTCTATCATAGAAACAGATAGAACTTTATTCTTAACTTGTAAACTGGTGAACCTTCATTTTATTTCTAACATACAAACAGATAGAACTTTATTCTTAACTTGTAAACTTAAACAGATAGAACTTTATTCGTAACATACGCACTATTGAAACTTTATTCTTAACTTGTAAACTATTGAAACTTTATTTTTAACTTGTAAACGGTTAAAACTTTGTTTTATTTCTATCATACAAACAGATAAAACTTTATTCTTAATATACACACACTATTGAAACTTCATTCTTAACTTGTAAACTATTGAAACTTTATTTTTAACTTGTTAACGGTTGAAACTTTGTTTTATTTCTAACACACAAACAGCTTAAACTTTATTTCCAACATACACACTGTTGAAACTTTATTTTTAATCTGTAAACTGTTGAAACTATATCTTTCACTTACAAATAGTAGAACGCTTAGTCTAACTTGCAAACTATTAAATCCTGCAATCATATTTTAACAAACAGATAAAACTCTATTTCTAACATATACACTATTGAAACTTTATTTCTAACTTGTAAACTCTTGAAACTTTATTTTTAACTTGTTAACGGTTGAAACTTTATTCTATTTCTAACATGCAAACAGATAAAACTTTATTCTTAACTTGTAAACTGATGAAACTTCATTTTATTTCTAACATACAAGCTGATAAAACTTTATTGTTAACTTGTAAACTGGTGAAGCTTCATTTTATTTCTAACATACAAACAGATAAAACTTTATTCTTAACATATGCACTATTGAAACATTAGTTTTAACTCGCAAACTATTGAAACTTTATTTTTAACTTGTTAACGGTTGAAACTTTATTCTATTTCTAACATACAAACAGATAAAACTTTATTTTTAACTTGTAAACGGTTGAAACTTTGTTTTATTTCTAACATACAGATAGAACTTTATTCTTAACATACACACTATTGAAACTTTATTTTTAACATGTTAACTATTGAAACTTTATTTTTTAACTTGTAAATCGGTGAAACTTTATTTTATTTCTAACATACAAGCAGATAAAATTTATTCTTAACTTGTAAACTGGTGAAATTTCATTCTATTTCTAACATATAAACAGATAGAACTTTATTCGTAACATACGCACTATTGAAACTTTATTCTTAACTTGTAAACTATTGAAACTTTATTTTTAACTTGTAAACGGTTAAAACTTTGTTTTATTTCTATCATACAAACAGATAAAACTTTATTCTTAATATACACACACTATTGAAACTTCATTCTTAACTTGTAAACTATTGAAACTTTATTTTTAACTTGTTAACGGTTGAAACTTTGTTTTATTTCTAACACACAAGCAGCTTAAACTTTATTTCCAACATACACACTGTTGAAACTTTATTTTTAATCTGTAAACTGTTGAAACTATATCTTTCACTTACAAATAGTAGAACGCTTAGTCTAACTTGCAAACTATTAAATCCTGCAATCATATTTTAACAAACAGTTACACCTTTATTTCTAACATATACACTATTGAAACTTTATTTCTAACTTGTAAACTCTTGAAACTTTATTTTGATATACAAACAGCTAAAACTTTATTTCTAACGTATACACCATTGAAACTTTAGTTTTCATCTTTTAAACTGTTGAAACTTTATTTTGTTTCTAACATGTAAACAGATAAAGCTTTATTTCTAACATATACACTATTGAAACTTTATTTCTAACTTGTACACTGGTGAAACTTTATTTCTAACTTGTAAACGGTTGAAAATTTGTTTTATTTCTATCATAGAAACAGATAGAACTTTATTCTTAACTTGTAAACTGGTGAACCTTCATTTTATTTCTAACATACAAACAGATAGAACTTTATTCTTAACTTGTAAACTTAAACAGATAGAACTTTATTCGTAACTTGTAAACTGGCGAAACTTCATTCTATTTCTAACATATAAACAAATAGAACTTTATTCTGAACATGCACACTATTGAAACTTTATTCTTAACTTGTAAACTATTGAAACTTTATTTTTAACTTGCAAACTATTGAAACTTTATTTTTAACTTGTTAACGGTTGAAACTTTGTTTTATTTCTATCATAGAAACAGATAAAACTTTATTCTTAATATACACATACACTATTGAAACTTTATTCTTAACTTGTAAACTATTGAAACTTTATTTTTAACTTGTTAACGGTTGAAACTTTGTTTTATTTCTAACATACAAGCAGATAGAACTTTATTCTTAACTTGTAAACTGGTGAACCTTCATTCTATTTCTATCATACAAACAGATAAAACTTTATTCTTAATATACACACACTATTGAAACTTTATTCTTAACTTGTAAACTATTGAAACTTTATTTTTAACTTGTTAACTGTTGAAACTTTGTTTTATTTCTAACATACAAGCAGATAGAACTTTATTCTTAACTTGTAAACTGGTGAACCTTCATTCTATTTCTAACATACAAACAGATAAAACTTTATTCTTAATATACACACACTATTGAAACTTTATTCTTAACTTGTAAACTATTGAAACTTTATTTTTAACTTGTTAACGGTTGAAACTTTGTTTTATTTCTAACATACAAGCAGATAGAACTTTATTCTTAACTTGTAAACTGGTGAACCTTCATTTTATTTCTAACTTGTAAACTCTTGAAACTTCATTTTGATATACAAACAGCTAAAACTTTATTTCTAACGTATACACCATTAAAAATTAATTTCTAACTTGTAAACTCTTGAAACAGTTATAATTTTATTTTTAACTTGTAGACTGTTGAAACTTTATTTCTAACTGGTAAACTGTTGAAATGATATCTTTCATTTACAAATAGTAGAACACTTTGTCCAACTTGTAAACTAGTAAATCTTGTTCGCCATCGAATCTAACTATTTAAATCTTCATCATGGAAATCAATGTTCCACAGTCGGAGTAAAAGTTTGAGATGATACACTCCTGGCAAACTAACTCATGAAGTAGCTTTGCTGTAATACATTTCTATCTGTAAACATATGATAATGTTAAAGTGAATCTAAAACTTTTCAGCTTATTAATTGTTCATCGTTGCATCAACGCTTTAACACGTGAACAGTTATAATTTATTTTTAATTTACACTTAGTCTAACTTGTAAACTAGTAAATCTTGCGATCTTATTTTTACAAACAGTTACACCTTTATTTCTAACATATACACTATTGAAACTTTATTTCTAACTTGTAAACTCTTGAAACTTTATTTTGATATACAAACAGCTAAAACTTAATTTCTAACTTGTAAACTCTTGAAACAGTTATAATTTTATTTTTAATTTACACTTAGTCTAACTTGTAAACTAGTAAATCTTGCGATCTTATTTTTACAAACAGTTACACCTTTATTTCTAACGCATACACTATTGAAACTTTATTTCTAACTTGTAAATCTTATGACACTTCATATGGGTGATGATGGTAGATGAAATAGTGTCAAATAAAATTAAGATAGCTTACACTTCTGATACAGGGATAGCAATCGACTGCGATCCATGTGTAAAGAGCTTGTTAGACTACGAAAGAGAGAAGTGTGTTATGTTGCGTGTGGCGCGTGAGTGTCCTCCCATTTCATTCCATTCATCAATTCGTCTCATTGATAGAGACAGGTAGAACTCATGGTTCTCATAACGTATGCAATGGAAAGTTTTAGGCAACCTTCGACAGTTGGCTAAATGTCGCCCTGGCGCGAATGCATACTACGTTGAGACAGAGGCAATCACTTGCAAACATGACGCAGAGAGGTTTAACAAGATTGACCATTGCCGAATGTCCCTTGCGGTATACATAGCTACGGGTTTCACCGCCGCCCTTTACAGGAACACCCGTCGAAAGGAAGTATTACACCGAACTTCATTTGCAACGTTCAAGTTGACTGATAACAGATTCAACTTAATGATAGTATTCGCCAGTCTAAAGACTGCCCAGGGCAAACCGCGTGGAGGCTCTATCATGTCTTGCCCCATAGTGGACGATTATACGGTAGTGTGTTAGTAGATTTCAATCATTGAAAAGGGAAGATGAGAATCATTTCATTTATCTCATCAACGTTTATCATGGGAGCAATCATTGAAGGGACATCTAATGAATTACATTTCACTCTACTCCATATCATAAAGACTAACCTTTGTCGAATGGCTGAAGTACTCTGACCTGGCGAGAGAAAGCGTCACGTTGAGTATGAAGTCGAACGCCCAACATGAGCAACGGCTCAGAGGTTTCGGTCTAACAAACGACGAACAACCCGTGCAACACAATCCCTCTACGGCAGTACCCGCCGTCCCGAAGGAACGCTCGAGCAAAGGAGGTATTACAGCGATGATGTGCTTTATGAGTAGAAGTGAATCTCTTGATAGCAAGAGACTATTCAACTAGATAGCAAGTCAAAAATAACCTGATAGCAGGACAAATGTATAGTCAGTAATTTACACTTAGTGAGGAATGATAGATTTGAGTGTAGTGAGTGGCACTCGATCCCGTCGACAGCCCGAATGCCTTGTACTGATCACTAGGGAAGTGAGAGATCTTCCCCGATACCCGCTCTTTACAGCTGAAGACATCATTGTCACTGCCCCGAAGTGGTAACAGCAACGCCGAGTCAAAGGTAGTGAACAGTAGCTGGGATCTAACCCCTCAAAGCTGCCTTAGTCTTAGTTAAATTTGAAATCTGATAGCAGATTTGAACTCAGCATACTTGAAAACCTTGAGGAAACATCCCAAGTTATTGCTTTGATCTGCTTGATAGCAAGCCGTAGAGAGCTTGATTCACCAGCGTTTTGCAATGGAGATGTTTAGAGGCCACCCATGACAAGATAGCTAAGACTCAACCGATTGGCGTTCAAAGTGCTACGTTGAGAGCTGTGTCAAATGCCCAACATGAGACATGAGTTGTCCCAGCGGTTACGGTCTTAAATATGACACATTCCCTTGCCACACTTATCACTACGGCATCGTCCGCCGTCCCGAAGGAACACCCTGTCAGTGGAATATTACAGCAAAACTCTCCGTGTCTTGCTCGCTTTCAGTGAAAAGCCGCTTATACCATGAGAAGACTGGCTCAGACATCATTAAAAATGCTTTCATTGACTTCAGCAGGGTCGAAAACCCCAGAAAACCTCCAAAACTAGTGAATTTAAATTTTTCAACTTTTTAGCACTACTTATGAAATTTTATAAGTAGTCCATCACTTAGGGCAGGTCAATAGCGACCGAACCTTTTTTGAATCAAGTCAAACGGACTTGTAGAAGCAAAGTTACGAGCCTTTAAAGTTTTGGAGTCTTTTATGGCCTGGAGACGAAGGCCATCTCCTGGCGAACCTCTAAGTCTGACGGCTTAGCTGATATCAGCAATGAAATTTTCTAAGTCGGTTTCTTACAGAAACTTGGAATTTGGAATGTCCGAAGCTATCATCGGAGCTCAGAGAGACGACCTACCTCTGACAATCGTTCTCCTCTAAATGACAAGTCTCCGTCGGTTCCCAGCTTATATAGTGTGTGGCGATCAGCTGATGACGTAATACCCATCATCCAAACACTAAAAATCCCGTCTATCTCCGGTTCTAGTGCTCCGATTGAGCTGGAAATATACCATTTCCATGTAGAATTTGACGCTGAATCCGAATCTGACCTCCGTTTTCCCATCCGATGCTTCGTTTTGGCTCTACAGTAGGCAGCCATCGCAAAAATTCTAACTCTGTCGTTTTTCCGAAAAATGTTGAAAATTTTTCTCGCCGATTGACTTGAAACTCTCCGATTGACATGAAACTCACCATACAGATAAAGAATTTGACGCTGATTCCAAATCTGAAATCCGTTTTCCCATCCGAGCCTTCGTTTTGAAGCTGGAGTCCAAAACGTCCCAAATTCTAACTCTGTCGTTTTTCGCCAATGTCCCAAAATCTTAAATGGTGTCTCACATCTAAATGAAGACAGATAGGAACAAGCCGATTCTTTCACTGAATTTGTCTCACTCTTAGCTTTCAAACGAGCTATCGCACGACAAAATCCGTCCACTAGAAGCCAAAATCGAAGCAAGCTGTCCAGAGGGGGGGGGACGTCAGTGAAATTTCAAAATTTGATGAAAAATGTTTTGGTGACGGTCCCAGGTTGAAATTCTACACTTTGGAAAATTTTCAAAATTTTACCCATACAAAGTCACTCTGACACTTAGGATTTTTTCAGGTAAGCGAGCTCCGACCTAAAATCTTGTAACCGCTCTAACTTTTGAACGAAGACAGATAGGAACAAGCCGATTCTTTCACTGAATTTGTCTCACTCTTAGCTTTCAAACGAGCTATCGCACGACAAAATCCGTCCACTGGAAGCCAAAATCGAAGCAAGCTGTCCAGAGGGGGGGGGACGTCAGTGAAATTTCAAAATTTGATGAAAAAATGTTTTGGTGACGGTCCCAGGTCGAAATTCTACACTTTGGAAAATTTTCAAAATTTTACCCATACAAAGTCACTCTGACACTTAGGATTTTTTCAGGTAAGCGAGCTCCGACCTAAAATCTTGTAACCGCTCTAACTTTTGAACGAAGACAGATAGGAACAAGCCGATTCTTTCACTGAATTTGTCTCACTCTTAGCTTTCAAACGAGCTATCGCACGACAAAATCCGTCCACTGGAAGCCAAAATCGAAGCAAGCTGTCCAGAGGGGGGGGGACGTCAGTGAAAATTTTTTCTCTCCGATTGAGCTGGAAATACACCATTTCCATGTAGAATTTGACGCTGAATCCGAATCTGGCCTCCGTTTTCCCATCCGATGCTTCGTTTTGGCTCTACAGTAGGCAGCCATCGCAAAAATTCTAACTCTGTCGTTTTTTCGAAAAATGTTGAAAATTTTTTCTCTCCGATTGACTTGAAACTCACCATACAGATAGAGAATTTCACGCTGATTCCAAATCTGAAATCCGTTTTCCCATCCGATGCTTCGTTTTGAAGCTAGAGCCCAAAACGTCCCAAATTCTAACTCTGTCGTTTTTTGTCAATGTCCCAAAATCTTAAATGGCGTCTCACATCTAAACGAAGACAGATAGGAACAAGCCGATTCTTTCAGTGAATTTGTCTCACTCTTAGCTTTCAAACGAGCTATCGCACGACAAAATCCGTCCACTGGAAGCCAAAATCGAAGCAAGCTGTCCAGAGGGGGGGGGACGTCAGTGAAAATTTTTTCTCTCCGATTGAGCTGGAAATACACCATTTCCATGTAGAATTTGACGCTGAATCCGAATCTGGCCTCCGTTTTCCCATCCGATGCTTCGTTTTGGCTCTACAGTAGGCAGCCATCGCAAAAATTCTAACTCTGTCGTTTTTTTTCGAAAAATGTTGAAAATTTTTTCTCTCCGATTGACATGAAACTCACCGTACAGATAAAGAATTTGACGCTGATTCCAAATCTGAAATCCGTTTTCCCATCCGATGCTTCGTTTTGAAGCTGGAGTCCAAAACGTCCCAAATTCTAACTGTCGTTTTTTGTCAATGTCCCAAAATCTTAAATGGTGTCTCACATCTAAACGAAGACAGATAGGAACAAGCCGATTCTTTCACTGAATTTGTCTCACTCTTAGCTTTCAAACGAGCTATCGCACGACAAAATCCGTCCACTGGAAGCCAAAATCGAAGCAAGCTGTCCAGGGGGGGGAACGTCAGTGAAATTTCAAAATTTGATGAAAAATGTTTTGGTGACGGTCCCAGGTCGAAATTCTACACTTTGGAAAATTTTCAAAATTTTACCCATACAAAGTCACTCTGACACTTAGGATTTTTTCAGGTAAGCGAGCTCCGACCTAAAATCTTGTAACCGCTCTAACTTTTGAACGAAGACAGATAGGAACAAGCCGATTCTTTCACTGAATTTGTCTCACTCTTAGCTTTCAAAAGAGCTATCGCACGACAAAATCCGTCCACTGGAAGCCAAAATCGAAGCAAGCTGTCCAGAGGGGGGGGGACGTCAGTGAAAATTTTTTCTCTCCGATTGAGCTGGAAATACACCATTTCCATGTAGAATTTGACGCTGAATCCGAATCTGGCCTCCGTTTTCCCATCCGATGCTTCGTTTTGGCTCTACAGTAGGCAGCCATCGCAAAAATTCTAACTCTGTCGTTTTTTGGAAAAATGTTGAAAATTTTTTCTCTCCGATTGACTTGAAACTCACCATACAGATAGAGAATTTCACGCTGATTCCAAATCTGAAATCCGTTTTCCAATCCGATGCTTCGTTTTGAAGCTAGAGCCCAAAACGTCCCAAATTCTAACTGTCGTTTTTTGTCAATGTCCCAAAATCTTAAATGGCGTCTCACATCTAAACGAAGACAGATAGGAACAAGCCGATTCTTTCACTGAATTTGTCTCACTCTTAGCTTTCAAACGAGCTATCGCACGACAAAATCCGTCCACTGGAAGCCAAAATCGAAGCAAGCTGTCCAGAGGGGGGGGGACGTCAGTGAAAATTTTTTCTCTCCGATTGAGCTGGAAATACACCATTTCCATGTAGAATTTGACGCTGAATCCGAATCTGGCCTCCGTTTTCCCATCCGATGCTTCGTTTTGGCTGTACAGTAGACAGCCATCGCAAAAATTCTAACTCTGTCGTTTTTTTTTTTTTTTCGAAAAATGTTGAAAATTTTTTCTCTCCGATTGACTTGAAACTCACCATACAGATAGAGAATTTGACGCTGATTCCAAATCTGAAATCCGTTTTCCCATCCGAGCCTTCGTTTTGAAGCTACAACCCAAAACGTCCCAAATTCTAACTCTGTCGTTTTTCGCCAATGTCCCAAAATCTTAAATGGTGTCTCACATCTAAACGAAGACAGATAGGAACAAGCCGATTCTTTCACTGAATTTGTCTCACTCTTAGCTTTCAAACGAGCTATCGCACGACAAAATCCGTCCACTAGAAGCCAAAATCGAAGCAAGCTGTCCAGAGGGGGGGGGACGTCAGTGAAATTTCAAAATTTGATGAAAAATGTTTTGGTGACGGTCCCAGGTCGAAATTCTACACTTTGGAAAATTTTCAAAATTTTACCCATACAAAGTCACTCTGACACTTAGGATTTTTTCAGGTAAGCGAGCTCCGACCTAAAATCTTGTAACCGCTCTAACTTTTGAACGAAGACAGATAGGAACAAGCCGATTCTTTCACTGAATTTGTCTCACTCTTAGCTTTCAAACGAGCTATCGCACGACAAAATCCGTCCACTGGAAGCCAAAATCGAAGCAAGCTGTCCAGAGGGGGGGGACGTCAGTGAAATTTCAAAATTTGATGAAAAATGTTTTGGTGACGGTCCCAGGTCGAAATTCTACACTTTGGAAAATTTTCAAAATTTTACCCATACAAAGTCACTCTGACACTTAGGATTTTTTCAGGTAAGCGAGCTCCGACCTAAAATCTTGTAACCGCTCTAACTTTTGAACGAAGACAGATAGGAACAAGCCGATTCTTTCACTGAATTTGTCTCACTCTTAGCTTTCAAACGAGCTATCGCACGACAAAATCCGTCCACTGGAAGCCAAAATCGAAGCAAGCTGTCCAGAGGGGGGGGGGACGTCAGTGAAAATTTTTTCTCTCCGATTGAGCTGGAAATACACCATTTCCATGTAGAATTTGACGCTGAATCCGAATCTGGCCTCCGTTTTCCCATCCGATGCTTCGTTTTGGCTCTACAGTAGACAGCCATCGCAAAAATTCTAACTCCGTCGTTTTTTTTTTTTTTTTTCGAAAAATGTTGAAAATTTTTTCTCTCCGATTGACTTGAAACTCACCATACAGATAGAGAATTTCACGCTGATTCCAAATCTGAAATCCGTTTTCCAATCCGATGCTTCGTTTTGAAGCTAGAGCCCAAAACGTCCCAAATTCTAACTCTGTCGTTTTTTGCCAATGTCCCAAAATCTTAAATGGCGTCTCACATCTAAACGAAGACAGATAGGAACAAGCCGATTCTTTCACTGAATTTGTCTCACTCTTAGCTTTCAAACGAGCTATCGCACGACAAAATCCGTCCACAGGAAGCCAAAATCGAAGCAAGCTGTCCAGAGGGGGGGGACGTCAGTGAAATTTCAAAATTTGATGAAAAATGTTTTGGTGGCGGTCCCAGGTCGAAATTCCACACTTTGGAAAATTTTCAAAATTTTACCCATACAAAGTCACTCTGACACTTAGGATTTTTTCAGGTAAGCGAGCTCCGACCTAAAATCTTGTAACCGCTCTAACTTTTGAACGAAGACAGATCGGAACAAGCCGATTCTTTCACTGAATTTGTCTCACTCTTAGCTTTCAAACGAGCTATCGCACGACAAAATCCGTCCACTGGAAGCCAAAATCGAAGCAAGCTGTCCAGAGGGGGGGGACGTCAGCGAAAATTTTTTCTCTCCGATTGAGCTGGAAATACACCATTTCCATGTAGAAATTGACGCTGAATCCGAATCTGGCCTCCGTTTTCCCATCCGATGCTTCGTTTTGGCTCTATAGTAGGCAGCCATCGCAAAAATTCTAACTCTGTCGTTTTTTCGAAAAATGTTGAAAATTTTTTCTCGCCGATTGCCTTCAAACTCACCATACAGATAGAGAATTTCACGCTGATTCCAAATCTGAAATCCGTTTTCCAATCCGATGCTTCGTTTTGAAGCTACAGCCCAAAACGTCCCAAATTCTAACTCTGTCGTTTTTCGCCAATGTCCCAAAATCTTAAATGGCGTCTCACATCTAAACGAAGACAAGATAGGAACAAGCCGATTCTTTCACTGAATTTGTCTCACTCTTAGCTTTCAAACGAGCTATCGCACGACAAAATCCGTCCACTGGAAGCCAAAATCGAAGCAAGCTGTCCAGAGGGTGGGGGGGGACGTCAGTGAAAATTTTTTCTCTCCGATTGAGCTGGAAATACACCATTTCCATGTAGAATTTGACGCTGAATCCGAATCTGGCCTCCGTTTTCCCATCCGATGCTTCGTTTTGGCTCTACAGTAGGCAGCCATCGCAAAAAATCTAACTCTGTCGTTTTTTCGAAAAATGTTGAAAATTTTTTCTCTCCGATTGACTTGAAACTCACCATACAGATAGAGAATTTCACGCTGATTCCAAATCTGAAATCCGTTCTCCAATCCGATGCTTCGTTTTGAAGCTACAGCCCAAAACGTCCCAAATTCTAACTCTGTCGTTTTTCGCCAATGTCCCAAAATCTTAAATGGCGTCTCACATCTAAACGAAGACAGATAGGAACAAGCCGATTCTTTCACTGATTTTGTCTCACTCTTAGCTTTCAAACGAGCTATCGCACGACAAAATCCGTCCACTGGAAGCCAAAATCGAAGCAAGCTGTCCAGAGGGGGGGGGGACGTCAGTGAAAATTTTTTCTCGTCCCGATTGACTGGAAAACACTCCATTTCCAACCGATGTAGAATTTGTCGCTGAAATCCGAATCTGGCAGCCATTTCACCATCCACGACAACCTAGACGGTCGCCCACGTCAACCTAGACGGTCGCCCACGTCAACCTAGACGGTCGCCCACGTCAACCTGGACGGTCGCCCAAGTCAACCAGGCGGTCGGACCAACTCACTCGAGTCTCACACTCTGTCGTTGCAGAGGGGGGGGGAGTCAGCGAACATGTTGTGAACCAACCTGGCCGGCACACCACGACAGACCACAACCTCTGTCGTTCCAGAGGGGGGGGGCGCGCTGTGTTTATTATGGACCTTTTGTTACTACTC
>CAJQUW010013558.1:0-41235 GCA_907163375.1 Prostheceraeus crozeri | reverse complement strand
TATGTAGTAATTTGGATAGTGCTTGTTCATGTCTCTGATCCTACCTTTCCACCACCCCTTCCTATCTGGGTTTTGGTAATAAACGGGCTCTCCCACGGTCAAACACAGGCAGCTTCTTGGTTGTTTTTGTCGAATTGTTGTTTGCTCCTCTGATGACTGGCCCGACGTCTCTCTATCACTGTGGAGGAATCTAGCTCTCTATGCGGATGGACGCTTGGAAGTCGTGTTCTAATGTTCCTGCCAAAAAACTATTTCTGCTGGGCTTTTCTTAAGGGTTTGCAGTGGGGTATTCCTCAACTCTATTAATGCCTCGTAGTGGTCAGTGCTTGTGAGTTGGCATTTAAGGATCATAGATTTCGCGATCTTTACGGCTGATTCGGCCTTTCCGTTCGCCTGGTGATGACCCGGTGACGATTTGGTGTGAACAAATCCCCACCCAGACGCAAAATCTTTGAACATAGAAGAAGTGAATTGCGTTCCGCAGTCGGTGACTAGCTCCTTCGGGATTCCATACCTGGCGAACACTTGTTTAATTATTCTTATCGTTGTTACTGTCCGTAGGTCCCGTAGTCGTTCTATCTCGATGAAGTTGCTGAAGTAGTCGGCCACTACCAGATAATGCTTTCCTTTAAGTTCGAAGATGTCTGCGGCAGCCCTCTCCCAGGGGTAACTTTCCCACCTCTCTGAGGCTAGCGGCTCCTTGCGGTTTCTTGGTTTTATCTGTTGACACGCTTCACACTGGTCGGCCAATTGCCTTATTTCCGAAGTCATGCCTGGCCAAAAAATTACTTCCCTAGCTCTCCTGAGCATACTCTCGCACCCCATGTGAGCCGCATGGAGTCGGTCCTTCATTTCTTGTCTCATACTCGCGGGTATGAGGACGCGAGATCCCCTTACCAATTATCTCTCCTTCCACCGACAATGTTTCTCTAAACCCGTGGTACGGTCGCAATTCTGGGTCCACGCCGTGCTTGGTTTCAGGCCATCCGGTCGCTATTAATTGTTTTAGCTTTTCACATGTAGGATCTTTGCTGGTGCAGTCTCCGACCTTCTTCAGCGTTGCGTCGGAGATACCGGGGGGACTGTTCGACACATCTGGGTGCCCCCTAGCTGGAGTGCTACTGCTTCCCGTCCATCTACATATGGACAAATAGTCAGCGATATGTAACCTTGCCCCACTGATCCATCTGAATTCGAAATCGTAACGGTTGGCTGTAAGTAATAATCTTTGCAATCTCTGTGGTGCCATGCTCAGTGGCCGCTTCAGTATTACTTCTAGAGGTTTGTGGTCATTGGTAATGATCACTTTCCTTCCATAACTGTATTGGTCAAAACGCTCTAGACCAAACGTGACGGCTAGCATCTCTTTAGAACATCTCTTTCTGTGTGCTTCACATTGTCGCGAATGCAAACAAAAAAGCATGTTCTGGTCATTTCGATTTCATTTCTGACTTTGTGGATGACATGCATTCTTGGATTAATAGGAGTCAGAAGCGCAGTATTGAATTGGCCAAACTGCAGGAGTTACTAGACTACAAGCAACTGAAAATGAAGCGAAATGTTGACACTCGTTGCCTCAGCTTACTTCCATGCCTAGAACGTGTTGCATCGCCTTGTTAGCGAATCGAGCGATGTCAGTGATCGTCAAGGAAGGTTACTTGCTGACTTCAATGACCCAAAGACCCGCATCTCCTTGAAATTTGTGATCTTTCTCATGTCATTCAGCCATCAATTCGAGCTGGGCTTTCAAAAATCAAATGACATACTGATTCATTCTTTGCGGCGACAGATGCAGGACTTGTGGCTTCAATTGTCGGTACAATTCGTGAGGCCAGACATCCTAGACTCCACCGCGGTCCATCGTATTGATTTCAACGATCACAAGAATTTCCTTCCTTTGGAAAATGGATTGAATGTTGGAGTTGAAATGTCCCTGATAAAGAAGACATTGCCAGATGCCGCCATACAGTCTTTCCTGTTCCAAGCACGTGACGCATTCGCAACCTTGGCCAACTATCTGAAAGCGAATCTTCCATTCAAAAAGAAAATTCTGAAGAGCCTTCAGTTCCTTGATATTTCCAACGGCCAGAAGCTCGTCGAGAAGCTTGTTCTCGACATGGCAAAGAACTTGCCAAATGTCATCCCTGAACGAGACAGAAGTGAACTGCAAACTGAGGTGCGGCTCTTCAATCTTCTTACAGCTGATGAGAGATCAATGGATGATGGAAAATCAATCGCACAACTATGGCATGAGGTTCGTTGCATGATGCGTTCCAACGGCAGCCAAATGCGCTTTCCTCTCCTCGGACGACTGTCTGCAGCTTGTTCGACTCTGTTTCATGAAAACGCAGACATCGAACGTATGTTCAGCAAAGTCAGTGATATCATTAGTAATGTGAAACGCAACCGTCTGTCAGATGACACAAAGATATCATTGACCCTGGTGAAGGCATACATGAACTCTCACGAACTGAGTGCCTCGTCTTTTCCTGTCAGCGATGAAATGCTCTCTCTGGGCATGAAAGCGAGAGCAGAATACCATGCTCATCCATAGCCTCGTTTAACATAGTAACTAGGTGTCACTTTTACCACCTAGTGATTAATTCTTGACACCTAGTGAAACCAGTTCAAGCGTGCATTGCCACTGCCCCGCATTCGATGCAGACTGAACGGGCCATAAAATGTCACACACAATTGAAAACTGATCTCCGCAACTCGATGTCTCGTGATACTGTCAACTGTCGGATGATAATCGCTTTAAACAGCTCCGGTACCGCCAATTTTGATCCTCGTCCAGCTGTGGCCAAATTTCTGACCGCAAAGAACAGGAGATACAAATTGCCAGAACCCGGCCGATTCATGCATAGAAATTTTATAAAACATTTTTTCGAAACGGAAAATTCAATCTGAATGTGTGATGTCTTGATATAAGTTTATCTAACTAACTGTTCAAGTTTCCTACTATTCAAGTTTAACTTAGTAAAAAAAGAGTTTTAGTGCCGTTTTAATTTCTGAATTCTGACTAATAGTTATTAAATGTCAATTTATGGAAACACGTGTAACTTCGATCTAACTTCTATTTTCGCGTATTCGCAAAGTGGCTATACATAACTACGGTAATAATGATAGGAGTGACAATAATGATAATGGGCCCGTTTGCACTGCGAGCATATATATAAATTCTAGATCCTTTATTGTTGGAACCTTCAGAACTGCTCTATATTTGACTATGAAAAAGAACTGGGTCATCAATTTTGCCACCTAGTGAAAATTTCTTAAACGAGCCTATGTGCTCATCTAAAGAAAATTGCCTGAGAAAAAACAAAAAGAGATAGAAAGAGCAGCAGAAGATGAACAGAAGCGCATGAAGGCGACCATCGAGGCGGATATTGAACGAAAGAAGCATCTGCAGTGCCTAGAAAAGAAGAAAAAAGAACACGAGAAGAAAATGAACGACGCGGCTTCGAAGAGACTGGAGGCGGAGTTGGCGGTGCAGAGCGCGTTGAGGCACTTGGCAAGTGCCACCGCTGCTGAAAAGGATGTGACTTCAGAAGCCACCAGCTTCATCGATGAGAAACATCGCATTGAGCGCGAGGCAGCCAAGAGGGCGATGAAGACTGCCTCTGAGCATGCTACTCGGCTGAAGAGGCAAGCTGAAGCTTTGTGTATTCAGTCACTACCAAAATTTCAGCGGAAATGATTCTACTGTGTTTGTTCTCCTCATCTTGTTCTTGTGTTTTTTTGTTCTTGTCCGTTTGTTTTTCACATCACGTGAAATATATCCTTATTTGCATCGGAAGCTAGCATAGTTTCAATTTGATTGCATCTTTTTGATAAGTAATATCCCTCCTTTGATGCACTGATAAGAGCAGCTGGATTGGGATGTGACAACAATATCAATGCTGCCTACTCTGTTTTCTTTTCCAGTGTTATATAATAGTGATTTAGATTTTGAGTGTGTGTCTTTAACATAAGACTGATGATTTTCAATTTTCTAATGATGATCATCCACATCCATATTTAAACTTAATCTAGTGTAGGCCTATTGTTGTGCGTGTGACGAGGTCTGTGAGACGAATAAACATGTGTAATTGGAGCACTGGATTATAGTATGCACGCATTAATGATAGCAGTAATAAGGGCTGTTTCATTAACTCAACGGGAGTTGAAGATTCAAGAACATCGCTTGCCCATAAGTCCATCCCATCAAATTAGTATGATTTCTCCATTGATAAAGATTACTGCTAGTGGTCGAAAATATCCATAGAATGATCAAGCATTTTGAATATATTTGAATATATGCATGTACATCAAGGTACCCGTCCCCCCCCCTCCAATGATTCACATTGAAGCAATGTTTTCTAGCCCTTTCAATGCAACTTCCTCAAGAGTAAATAGGGCCCAGTCTTCACATGAACTTTTGAAAATTATCATTGTTACCTAGCTTGTTGTTGATTCTTGAACTTCTTTGTGCAGCCGAACCTTTCTTCCGTTTGCATTGAATCTAAACCATAGACAATAATAGTTCCCCTATGATCAAAACTTCTGACTTCATTAATGCAACTGACAGTATCGTGGAGTCTATGCTTTTGCAACGCTAGACTGCATTATTAACGTTCATGCAAATGGAGGAAAGGCTCGCAAACATTGTATACTCGTGTGTACATACCATGCGTATCAAGCTTGGTTATTTGTTTTATAGTTTTTTGCCTTTATTTCGAAGATTTTATGAAATCATTCGTTGTTTTCATTCCCCATTGGGTTGCATGCAGTGGTCGGGTCAGCTGCGAAAATCTAGCTATGAAAGTTGGCAATGTAGGGCTGCGAAAATTTGATAGGCCTGCGAAAAAAATCGGAAAATCGCTGGCCCGACCACTGGTTGCATGTACACTAAATTAGCGAATACATACATGTTCATTTGTATAGATAAATTGCGAAGTGAAATATGATGACCAACTGTAGCCTGCGATATTTTTCATGTCCTGCGATAATATTGCTGAAGTCATGCGTAGGATCACTGACTCGTACAGTAAGCTATATGATATCTATGTATAATGCTATATATAGGATCACTACAATTTTTGGGGGAAACTAAAAAAATCGATTTTCAGACGATTACAGGCCTGAACTAGTAGTAATATACAATCATAATAATAGGCACACCTTTTGACGCGGGTAGTCGACCCTTATAATTTTCCGCTTGGGATGAGATGTAATACCTATTCGCTTTTATGTGATTGTTATAAGTTGTAACACTCCCCTCTTTCCGTACAGGCTCATCTTCGAAAGTTGATCGATTCGTTGAGGAGACAAAATTACTCGAGGGATTTTATGAGGGTGAATCGTCACGACTATTGGATTCAGGTGTTCGAGATGATGAAGGTCATCATGGATTGTCTCCCCTTGATGAAGACGAAGAATCAAACAACGGTTACGATGAAACACTGAATTTCTTGGATGCTAGTCTATGGGATGATCAAGATGGTGGATCAGTATTCGAGGAGTCATTTGAAGAACCTGAAGAGTTGCGGAGATTGACTTTGGATGAAGATCTTTTGCTGTTCATGCTTCTGTTCAAACTCAGTCGTAGAGCAATGGAATATTTGTTATTTATTCTCAACTCGCATAAGATCCAAGTTCCTCGCTCTGTCTTTTTGTTAAAGTCTCAATGTAACAAAAATTCCTTTGATTTTGTGACCGTATTAGGGGAAAACATTGCATACTGCAGCATGTTTCAGCATATCAAGTATTGTATAGAAAAAGGTTATTTGAAATTGAAAAACTCCTTGAACAAGCTAACTTTACATGTAAATGTCGACGGATTGCCGTTACTTAAATCGTCAAACTTGAATGTATGGCCTTTGTGAATGATGATTAAGGAATCTACGTATAAGAAACCATTTCCACTTGCTGTATTTTGTGGCTTAGGTAAACCGACTTTGCGAACGTTCATCGAAAATTTTGTTAGTGAGGTGCAAAAATTGAAAACTTCTGTAACTGAGATAAATGGTTATCCAATTTTATTAGATGATGTGGTATTTATTTGTGCTTCGCCTGCTCGCGCATATCTGCAGTGTGTGTTAACCTATTCATCTAAAAATGGCTGTAGTTACTGCAGAATTGTCGGATCTAAGGAAAAAGGCATTATTTTCCCATATACTGGCTATGAACATTATTCAGTGTATTGAGTAGAAACGACGAATGATATAACTCAGGGGACGAAAATAACCAACTTCGTATTTCTCCATTGATATCTGTATGTTCCATGCGTTACTCGTCCCCCCCGGAATTCATGCATAGTGTGTGTCTTGGAGTCGTCCGCAGACTTTGTGAATACTACTTCATTGGTGTAAGTGGAGTTAGGTTGCCTTGTAAATTAAGTAGCACATTAAAGGAAAAGGTTTCTGATCGAATTTGTAGATTGCGCAAGTTTTTACCCTCAGAATTTTCGAGAAAACTGAGACCTCTAAAGGAATTTTCTCATTATAAGGTTGTTGAATTTAGACAAATTATTTTTTATCTTGGTCCGATTTTTCTCAAGGATGTTTTGCCACCAGAGTTTTATTCTCATTTTCTGCTGTTGCATTTTTCGACTGCTTTTGCTCTCCTCTGTATCATAAAGACTTTTTACTGAAGCTCAAGGTTGTCTGGAGATATTTTGTGAATCCTCGGAGCGCTTGTTCTTCAATAGATTGCAACCATTTAACTGTCCATTCCTCCGAATAATTGTGCTATATGATAGCTGATGGGAGAGTAATTTTGATCACTGATGTTTTTGAAAATTTTATATCTGGCAAGATTTTAAAGTATTCCCATGAACTTTATGAGTATCCGTATTCGTCACGATCGTTAAAAATAGGATTTTATCGTGTAAGTGATACTATCGTTACGCGACAGATTCCATTTCTAAAGTGCATCATAGTCCCACAGGATAGTAACATATTTTTGATCCTGCCCATGGTGAATACTGAATGCTACACACAATGAGAATTGTGACATGAGTGATGCTTTATACAAGTACAAATCTTTCAGCAATTTTGTATCAGTGGTCCTACACTTGCGTAAATGGTGACTCTTGTGGCATATGTAACTGAAACTGTTGATTTTAATGACTGCATACATATTAATTCATGTTATTATCGAAACATGTAAGCCTAATATTACTGATCAGATGAACCTATTCTGATGTTGCTATTTCTGATAGATGAATGAACTTAAGCTTACGTAAGCTCGATCGTCCAACGTAAGAAATGAATTTTTTCCAGTAAGACTCACTGTTTTGTGTATATATTTACTATTTCATAAGATATTCGTGTTTTTTAGCCAAGAATTGCACTTTTGAAAATGAAATGCATTTGTTCTCGTATGAAGCATCATTATTGCATTTACTATGTATACAAAACTGGGGTATATATCCAGAAATATAACAAAAAATTACTATTCTGACTTTTTCCTTGTTTGTCATGTATGAAGTTTGTCATTTTATAGGTCATAATAATAACAATAACAATGGGCATTCATTGAAGTATAGACAGCTGTGGCTGATTATAAAAAGACATAGTTAAGTTAAGTCATACATCCACGTCTTTATCATTAGATTCCTCAAATTATGAGGCAGAAATATCACGAGACAAGAAAAGTCGCAACAATATGCGATCTTGAACTGTCTTTTATCTTCTATCTGGATTATCTCTTCTGAATATATGATAGCCATTGTTGACGTTGGAAGTCCAAAGTTAATAGTGTAAATCGGAATTAATTGTATTGCTTTCTCATTTTCTTCTTGAGTCTACTTCATACATTTTTTGATGACTGAGCTCTTCCTTTCTGAATGACTTGAATGGCTAGTGCTTTGACAATGACGCTGTACATTTTTGATCTTAAGAATAAAAATCTGTCCTATAATTGATCTTTCTAATCCAAAACATCCAAGATATCAAACAAATTTCACGCAGCATTTCTGGGTGGGTGTATGTTATGCGTGACTCAGATCATATCCATGCTCAGATAGACAGAGACTCATAGATATGCAAGATGGTAAAACAGCTTGCGAGCTACATGCACAGATTGCAGAGCCGCAGAGCTATCCAACCTTCTGCCGTGAGGGCAGCCGATCGAATGATGATGTATAATGTCTGTCATTTTATTCCTTATAAACATTCACAATTAATTTCGCGCCATCCATAAGAATGGTTGCATCTAGGCATGTATATACGTATACTGAAATATTCAGTGAACGCGTGTTTTTGAGTATAGTCATTACAAAATTATCCATTTTAATATTTTGAGCAAACAATCAGCAATTATTTTGTCTGCAAGACAATAATATCAGCAGTGTTGTTCGTTGATGGCGATTATTTGACATTTAGGCCTATTTATTTTTAGGGGTGCACCGGATTTCAAATCCGGCCGGATTCAACATTTTCTCTAAATCCGGACGGATTTCCAGGATTTGAAGTGGTGCTATTTAGGAACGGTGGATCTGGAGGGTGAAACACATGTAGGCTATTGTGTGATCAGTAGAGAATCAGTGAAGGATACTTCGAAATTCTCATTAATTGTCGGTTGAGCTCAGAATTGGAACATTTGGAGGTTCTGTGTCCATTTGCGCTAGCCGAACTCGAAACTGCGAATACCAAAAAATGGACTGTGGTAGATTTTCTCGAGTACAAATTGACGGAGTCAGTGTGCAAAATAAAGATCGAATTGCAGGAAGTTCCATGTTTTGAAAGCACATTAAAAATTTCTTATATAGACTGATTTTTCTTACGACTGGTATATATGTATATCTCACGACATTGTGCTATGCCCAATCGTTTTTATCATTTTCGTATGATTGTTATTTTGTTTATTTTGGATGACTACTTTCGAGGCTGTAACAGCAGCGTTGCTCTATTTCTCGGATAAATCTTTGGCAATTTACCCCATAGATGAAGTGTTGGTTTGGGAAAAGTCTCATTTCATTCACCATATGAAGGGAGAACGAACATTAGTTAAAGTTATAACTGATGGGTCGGAGGAAACAGCTCAATTCCTACAACTGAGCACTCAATCGTTTGAGTTTGGAGAAGTTCATGAGTTAACTGAAACGAGAAATTTTGTTCAACAATTGAAGAGTCTCAATGTCCACATGACTGACATCAAAGGCGCTATTTCAAGCCCTTGAAACCAGTTGGTCGGCAGAGGCTGCCATCGTTCAATAAAGTAAGTATTACATGTAACAGTCACTACGAAGAAACTAATTCATGCAAATATGTTACTCACTTCTCATCAAGATGTTATCAGACAAAATCAACTTCATCCAGAATTCAGACAAAAACGCATCTCAAACTACATCAAACCGAATTTCAGGGAGCAGCCTCGCCTCCGGTTGGCAGCTCTTACTCTGGTTCACTCAACAGCGCTCACGAGGTGCACCTATTAGTGGGCCGCTAATGATTGAGAAAGCTAAGCAATTTGCAGCGGAGTTTGGACACGATGAGTTTAAGGCGAGTACTGGATTTATCGATTCTTTCAAACATCGACATGGCATTACTTTCCGTACGATTTGTGGCGAATCGGCAGCGGCTAATACCGTCGGAGCAACGGAATGGAAATCAAATGTACTTTCTCAGTATTCAATGCGTTACGGTGAGGATGATATCTATAATGCCGATGAGTCAGCTCTATTTTATGAATGTTTGCCAAATCGGACGCTAGCATTCAAATCAGATACCTGTTCTGGTGGAAAGAGAAGCAAAGTGAGAGTCACTCTGTTGTTTTGTTGTAACATGTCCGGCACCGATAAAAGACCTCTACTGATGATAGGAAAATCTTCAAAACCTCGATGTTTTCGAAATGTGAATGCCAAACAGCTTCCAGTTGAATATCGATCAAATAAAAAGGCATGGATGACCCGCAAAGTTTGGAATTACTAGATAACCGGCTTTGATCGAAGTACGAGGCTTGGCCAAAAAGAAACGAGACTGACTTTTTGAATTCAATACGCTCATAATACCACTTATCGGAAACCAATTTTCGGACCTATTTGATATTCTAACAATGTTTAACAATACTGTCAACTAAGTGAAATGACAACAAAGACTTTACAAGGATGGAATGACCATAGAAATTGATTGATGTCATGTGTTAACTTTGTCGTCTCGTGAGTTCTTATCATTTG
The DNA here is from genome assembly GCA_907163375.1 of Prostheceraeus crozeri. NCBI lineage: Eukaryota > Metazoa > Platyhelminthes > Polycladida > Euryleptidae > Prostheceraeus > Prostheceraeus crozeri. Next base: position 31,073 of record CAJQUW010013558.1, on the reverse strand, counting down.
CAACAGTGATTTGCTTTTCCAGGACTTCGTGACACTTTGAATGTTCAACTGATCAGAATGACTCAAGAACAACGCACTAACATAAAATTCTTGACAAAGCTGGGTAAAAGCGCGACGGAAACGTTGTCTTTGCTGCAGCAAGCCTACGGAGAAGAGTGCATGTCTCGCGCACGAGTGTTTGAGTGGCACAAACGCTTTCGTGAGGGGCGTGAAGAAGTGGAAGACGATCCGAAATCAGGGCGACCATTATCAGCCAAAACTGACAGAAACATCGAATTAGTGAACCAACTCGTACGACAAGACCGCAGATTGACCATCAGAATGATGGCTGAAGAACTAGAGATGTCCAAAGAATCAGTTCGAACAATCCTGGTGGAGAATTTGGGAATGAAGAAGATCTGCGCAAGAATGGTACCGAAACTGCTTTCTGAAGAACAGAAATCACGTCGCATTCAAGTTTGTGAAGAAATTCTGCAACAACTCGAAGTGAATCCAGATTTTTTGTCCCACGTCATCACGGGCGACGAGTCTTGGATTTTTCAATACGACCCGGAGACAAAACGCCAGAGTCGCCATCGTCACCAAGACCAAGGAAAGCACGAATGAGCAAATCCAAGGTCAAGGTAATGTTGATTGTGTTCTTCGACTGCAAAGGGTTAGTGCACTACGAGTTCGTACCTGAAGGACAGACTGTAAACCAGGAATTTTACAAAGCGCTTTTGGTTCGTCTCATGGAGAAGGTCAGGCGAAAGAGAAGAAATCTCTGGGAAAACAAGCAATGGCTCCTGCACCATGACAATGCTCCAGCCCATTCAGCCCTCTCCATCCGCCAATTCTTGACATCAAGACACGTGACCACTTTGCACCATCCCCCTTACTCTCCAGACTTAGCACCTTGCGATTTCTTTTTGTTCCCGAAATTAAAAAGCGTCTTGAAAGGTAACCGTTTCGAAGACATCGACGACATAAAGGACGAGACGACGTCCCTCCTTAAGAACATCAAAGAAGAAGACTTCTCAACATGCTTCAGTGCATGGAAAACAAGAATGCAGAAGTGTATTGATCAACAGGGGGACTATTTCGAGGGAATTCACCGTTGATTCTGTATTTTGATTCTAAATAAATGTTCTGGAAATAAAGTCTCGTTTCTTTTTGGCCAAGCCTCGTATGTCAGCCTCTGGTCGTCGAGTTCTTTTTGGTAGTTGATAATGCTACCTGTCATCATACCCCGGCTTCGACGCTTGAAGCTGTTGAACTAGTTTATCTCCCGCCAAACGCGACAAGTTTAATTCAACCTTTAGATCAAGGAATTATTCAATGCTTCAAAAAGCATTATCGTCACATTCTTCTTCGGCGTCTACTTCTGCATCTTGAGGCAGATATTGATTTCAGTTTATTCAGGTGCTCTCTACTCGACGCAATCTATATTAGCAATAACGGATGGAAAAATGTGAGTCAAGAGACAATTCGCAACTGCTTCAAGCATGCCGGGTTTGTAAAACAGGATGACCAGACGGTGGACTCTTCAGATATAGAGAGCAATATTGCTGAGGATTTCAGAAACGTTTTCACCTTCATCAACTCCAAATTTGGTGAACGAATCCTTATGTCAAACGTAACGTACAATGATTATGCGGATGTTGATGAAAACACTGCCACAGAGGAAGCTGTGGCTGATAAAGTAATTGTTCAAAGTATCATCGATCGTGACGAAGATGATGATGTTTCGTCCGTATTAGAAGATCAGGAAACTGAAGAGCATCCACCGGTAACTTTACACACAGCAGTCGAAAGTATTGCACTACTGAGAAATTTTCTTACTGAAAAGGGATTCAAACTTCTCTATAACGAAACTTGCCTATAACGAAAATTTCATTCGGTCCCTTCGATTTCGTTATAGACAAGTTCGACTGTATAATATTGCAGCAACACAGCTGCAGTACAATCATTTCTTGTACCTTAGTAGGCTACAGCTTGCAATTTGATGGTTGATCATGATAAAGCAATAAAAAGTTCCTTTGAAACAACATCACACCCCATGGAACGTGTTATCTTGGGATTCGCCGAATATCATGGAAAGTCCTTCCTCACATATAATGCCCATGTTTTACAACATTTTCCGATTATTGCAATGCATCTTGGAAGTCTTGATCATATATCAGCATATCCTTTTGAAAATCATCTAGGGATGATGAAGAAGTATATCAAATCATCGCATGACCCAATGATATCTCTCCTTCAAGGTGTGCGTCGTAGTCAAGTAAACCTGAAGCTCAAACAGGAAATTGGAAAACCGGCTGTTGTTATACATGCAGGTTCACCGTGTGCGTCATAAAGTGTATGAACTCATACGTCTTGAACGCGATAGTGCATTTGTAAAGGAACATCTACGACTCGATGAGTTTGTGGCTATTGTGGTCTCTTTCTCTCTCTCTCTCTCTCCTACTCTTCCCTATGCGTTTATGTTTTCCCCATTGTGTCACTGCTCGCTAGCGGACAAAAACATCAGACTGACACACACATTCACGTACCTACGGAAATATACAGACGCCTCAACTCACGTATTTTGGTATTCTCCACAAATTGGTGAGCCCGATGGAAGAATCTGCATCCGCTGTTCATCATATCAGTGTTAAGCCTCCAATATTTTCTACTGAGACCGCGTCGTCCTGGTTTCAAATACTCGAAGCGCAGTTTCATATAGCACGCATCTCTAACTCGGGTACTCGCTATTTCCATGCCCTCGCTGCTCTTCCTCCAGATCTCATCGCTACCCTTTCACCCGAAGTACTCGATTCCAAAGACTTCAATATTCTCAAGTCAGCTATTCTCGCCGAACACGAACGTACAAAACCCGAACTGTTCGAGAAACTTATTTCTACGTCGACCTTACATGGCCGCCCTTAAGCATTTCTTAACGAAATCTCTAGAACTGCTGGAAAACTTGGGATTGGAGACGACCTAGTTCGACACAAGTTCCTCCAAGCCCTCCCAGATAGCATTACACATGTCATCGCATCACAAAAATTTCTAAGTCTACAACAACTTGGACTTTCGACTAGCTGACGAGCTCATACCTCTCCTCAACAAGGAAACCGTTTTTGCCGTTCGGGCTGAGAAATCGTCAATTCGACCTTATGGGCATGACCGTATGGGTGGAACTATTCGAAAGTAAGTAGTCCTGTTGAGTGTTCTACCTTTTCATCCCGACCAACGCCCTCAAGTATGTCGTTCCCACTTATACTTCGGCCAACGTGCGAAGTACTGTAAGCCATGGTGTAAGTGGCCTAACAAATCTGGTTGTTCTCTCCAGAATTCTTCTCGCCCGGCTTCTCCGACACCGGGAAACTAGAAAGGCAGGTGTGTGTAGCGACCGATCATCTGCCGCCTATTCTTGAGGTCGCAGCTATATTTCCTGCATCTCGCAAAGTTTCACTGCTAGTCGATAGCGTTGCCTCGGTTTCCCTCCTGCCGCTCAGAACTGTGACTCACGCTCGCCTTCATCCCTCAAACGTGTGTCTTGCTACAGCAGATGGCACACGCATTCACGTGCATGGTGAATTGAATATTCCATTTTCATTGCCAGCCTTACGTCGCTCTTACCGATGTACCTTTATTATTGCTGACGTCTCACAACCAATCCTTGGCGCAGATTTCATTAAACATCATCGTCTGCTGATTGATCTAAACTCGCGCACGCTCCTTGACACTGAAACTTCCCTACGAGTGCGCCTGCTTGACGCTCCTACTACCTCAATACGGACCATTTACGTCATCTCAATGGATATTCCCAGACTGCCTGCTGCGATTCACAGAATCTTAGCAGACTACTTTACACGCCTGAGATCCGATCCTGTGGTTGACGCGCGCGCCTGTGACTCCAACACTACACGTGATCGACACAGATAATGCTCGCCCAGTCTTTTCTCGGCCGCGTCAGCTGAGCTTGGAAAAACTGCTGGTCGGGAAGCGTGAATTCCAGACGCTTCTCAACGAAGGTATCATTCGCCAAATCCTCTGTTGATTTCCTCGGCTTTGATATTTCTAAAGGTGTTTCTCCATTAACCGATCGATCGTCCGAGATACAGAACTACCCAACGCCTCAAAATTCAAACGCACTTCGCCGTTACCTTGGCATGATTGGATTTTATCGTCGATTCATTCCTAAATACGCCGAACTATCTGCCCCTCTCTTTGATCTGCTAACTATTTCTGAAGGTGATCCATCTAAATTTGAATGGACAGATTAACATCCAAAAGCCTTTACTGACACTAAAGACTCCTTAGCCTCGTCGGTATCACTTCGACACATCGATCCGGAATCTCACTACTTTCAGCTGGTCAACGATCCTTCCCAGCACTCAGTTGGCGCCGCCTTGCACCAGATTCAGTCCGGTTCTCCTGTTCCAGTTGGATTTTTCTCCAAGAAATTGAATCCGACTCAGCAACGTTACTCAACCTATGATCGTGAACTCTTAGCTGCATACTTGGCCGTACATCATTTCAAACCGATCATTGAAGGTCGGGAGTGTGTTCTCTTCTCTGATCACAAGTCCCTTGTTGCTGCATTTTCAAGAACTGTACCGGCCAAGAGCGACAGGCAACAGCGACAATTCTCCTTCCTCCTCGAATACGTCGAAAGTGCTGAATTCATCAGTGGTGCCGAAAATGTTATTGCCGATGCCCTGTCACGCGTCAATGCTGTTCGCTCAGACATCTTTGATCTAGAAACAATCGCCCTTCATCAAAAGAACGACGCTGAAGTTTCTAGCAAAACTTCTTTGAAGCCATACACTCTCGCGAGTGGAAACAACATACTTTGTGATCTTTCAATGGTTGCTCCACGCCCGTTTCTGCACGCACTCTGCCGAAAGCCTATATTCGATCAACGTCATCAACTTTCCCACCCTGGTATCGCAGCAACAAACCGCCTGATCAAAGCCCGCTACATGTGGGCGTAAACCATAACAGTTCATTTAACAGCAATAGTAATATCAGCAACGTCCTACAGAAAATGTTTCCTGACTCTCAGGTTGCAGAAAACTTTGCGTGTGGCAAGCCGGTACATCGTGGATTTCGGCATTAGTCCACATATAAAGAAAAATTTGGAAAAAGAGATGAAAGAATCATTGAAATATGTCTTGATGTTTGATGAAAGCTTTCACAAACATAGAAAGCTTATTCAAATGGATATCCATGTCCGCTTTTGGAAAAATGATCAGGTAGCATCCCTATACTATGATTCAGTGTTTTTAGGTCATACACGCATGACAGACATTTTTTCGAGGTTGGAGCCAATAATAAAACATTTGGGCATGATGAAGCTTTTGCAAATTTCTATTGACGGTCCAAATGTAAACTGGGCAGTTTACGACGAGCTGAATAGAATTGTCAATTCTGTACACTCCGGAAGGAAGCTGCTGGATGTTGGTTCATGTGGACTTCATGTTACTTACTTAATGATGAACTTAAGAATGAACTTAGAATCAATTCTCACCGCTCTATACGATTTTTTCAAGGAAAGTCCAGCTCGACGAGAAGACTACCTGACAATTTCACCGAATGGGGTTTGGCCAAAAAAATTCTGCTGTGTTCGTTGGCTCGAAAATATTAATGTTGCAGAACAAGCTCTCGAATGCTTGCCATACATGTCAGCGTCTGTAAATGCAGCAACGACGAAAAAGATATCTTTACCAAAAACGAAGACATTCGAAACCGTCAAATCAGCTGTCGGAGATAATCTTCTTCATGCCAAGCTGAATGTGTTTATTTCAGTTGCAAAAGAAATTGAGCCCTTCCTTCAATCATTCCAGAAAGATTCTCCATTGCTGCCTATTATGATAAATGAACTTACTTACTATGCTCATATGTGGTCTTTGCAAACGTTTCATCAAGGAAGAGGTTATGTCAAAGTGTATTTCGGTCGTTGATTTGATCAAATTAGACGTCGGGGATGAGACAAACCACAAGGAGTCAAATCAAGTTGAAATTGGTTTCCTGGTCAAAGAAAGACTCAGGAAAGTGAAGTCAATCAAGAAAGTTTCAGATCTTCAGATATTTTACGCTTAGTACGCTTGGCAATTGGTGAAGCAGCTGTTGCGCCTGTCACATGGACAAGCAACTGTGGAACGTGGGTTTTTAATTAATGAAAAGGTCAATATAATCTTTGTTAGTAATTTTGAAGTGTGATGTTGAATTGGTTAGCCGATTCTTGTTGCTACTTGTTTATGTTACTGTTAATGTTCAATATTGAAGTTGTATTTTGCAAACACTCCCATTGTTGATTTTTCCTCTTGATTCATTGTTATGGGAGGTATTTTTTGTTTGGATGTAATTTGAAATGTAAATGATTTGTATAGAATTAAAAGTAGTTATCAATTAGTTATCAAATTAGTAACAATATCATAGTGTAGTATAGGGTTGTACGGTAACTTACCCGACGGTAAGCTACCGGGTAAATTACCAAGTAAGTTACTGGGTAACATATATTTAAATTACCGGGCAATTTATTATAAAATTGTTGTTTTTCAGATATTGAGGAGTCTTCCACTTTGTTTTAACTCTTGAATATATTTTTAACTGACTCCTTGTAAATTTTTCTCCATTTCAAGACCGGTTTCACTTTAAACACGTGTGTACGAGGGGCGTTCAAAAAATTCGTAGAATTGCATACAAATACATATTTCATAAAAACAAAAGTATCACTACTTTTCAATATAGTCTCCCCTAACTTCAATGCACTTAGACCATCGGTGCTCAAGTGCCCCAATTCCAGCATGGAAGAAGTCTTGTGGCTTGAGGTTGAACCACTCATCCACGGCGGATTTCAGTTCCTCATCGTCTCCAACGCGCCTTCCCCGAAGGTCGGTCTTCAAGGCGTGAAACAGGTGGAAGTCGCTTGGGGCCAGATCGGGACTGTAGGCTGGGTGAGCCAACTGTTCGAAGCCCATTTGATTGATTGTGGCTTGTGCCACGCAGCTCTTGTGAACCGGCGCATTGTCATGGAGGAGGAGCACACCACGAGTCAGCAATCCTCGCCTCTTCTCCTTGATTGCTTGACGAAGCTTGACCATCAGATCCGAGTAGTACGCACCAGTGATGGTAGACCTTCTGGGCAAGTAATCGATAAGCAGAAGACCCTTCGAGTCCCAGAAGACTGATGCCATCAACTTGCCTGCGGAAGACTGAGTCCGAAACTTCCTTGGAGGTGGCGAGTCACCGTGCTTCCACTGCATTGAGGCGATCTTGCTCTCAGGGTCCCAGTGGTGCACCCAGGTTTCATCTCCAGTCACCAGTCGCAGGTGGAAGTCTTATGGATCCCTCCTGTAAAGCTCCAGAAGTTGTGAGCTGAGTTGCATCCGCTGCTGTCTATCTTGCACTTGAAGATTTCGAGGCACCCATCTGGCAGACACCTTGGAGAGATGAAGATGATCGTGAAGAATCGTAAAAACGCTCCCTTCTGAAATGCCAACTTCTACTGCAACTTCTTTGACTTTCAAACGACGATCAGTCATCACAAGGTCCTCCACACGGCGGATGACTTCCGGTGTCGTCACCTCCAATGGTCGACCCGACCTTGGATCGTCTTCCAAGGATTGACGGCCTCGCTTGAACTCTGCGGCCCACTTGGCGACCGTGGAATATTTGGGAGCATCTTGCTGGTACACCTTAGCCATCCGTTCCGTGATTTCTTTGGCCAAAGAACCTTCTTTGACAAGGAATTTGATGACGGCTCTGTGTTCAATCAGTGACGATTCCATTTTCTACATTGATTCAATGAGTTTGCAGTCTTCTTATAGCTGAACGGACAAAGCAAAGTGAACAGTGTTATGACTGTGAACATAATTAACATAGATCAACTAACACACGAAATTAAAACTTAATTCATCATCTCTAAGCATTCCATTCTTCGAACTTATTGAACGCCCCTCGTAGTTATCGATGTAGAGCAAATTGAACATTTTTGTCATTTTTGGATACATTACCGATTCTTTTAACCTGGCAATTGTCGTCAGATCTCCTTGATTATGTTAGATAGCTGTGGCACTAAATACATTAGTGTTGATGTGCCCTATGTTAAAATTTGTCGGCTGTATTATGATGTAGGACCTATAATTTGGATGGTGTAATACTGGTCTTGCCGTAGCTTTCAGTCGTATGTAAAAAGTCATGTGTGAAATCTTGTGTTTGAAGAGTTTATCACGTTTATCAGATCAATCATAATATGCCTTTTATAACTGATGATTTTGTCGTGTTATAATTGTCGGCAGTGGCTTTCGCCGCAACCTAGTTGGATCAATAAGCGTATTTTGGCTACTGATCCGCCCTTAATAATGTCAAATTACTGTATTTTGTACCACTAGGACGCAGCGGTACCTTCATGCTAAATTGTACAATTAGCCTTGTACATCCCTTTACAAATCGATCGCCTCATTTGTTGGCTCAAACGTTGTAGGCCACATAAGTTCTGCTTATCGCAATCGCAATCATGTATTTCCGAAAACCTAGATGAACTATCACTCTTCCATTTCCATTTTGGAACGGAAATGGAACTAGTCCGTTCTGTCTCCAGTGTTATATAATAGATAGGTGTGATAATTACACGTAGGCCTACTCGAATCGCATGCAGTAAGGCAGTGGCGATGCGAGTTCAAGACTGACACGTTGTAAAAAACGTTGTAAAATCACATTCCTGGTTTTACCCTTACACTTTTCAATAGTTTTCGTAGGCTATGAAATGTGCGAAATGGATTTAACAAGTCAAGATCGTGCGAACGACTACCAAGAAGGTTACAGAGCACTGGTTTAGAAGATATTGAAGGGCCCCTTTAGGACCGTGTTCGGGGAAAAGAACAGGTAGGGCCGAGGGTCAAGACTAGAAATACTCCTTAAGTGAAAGACAAGAAATGATGTTAAAGATTAAGACAAGAAAGCCTAGGAAAAAAAGGAGTTATCTGATATTTGTCTTCTCCAGTCTCCTGCAATAAACTTTTCATCTTATTGTCAGGGGTCGCCTTGCGATGTGCATGTGGTCACCACTCTCCTACGCCAATCCACTCGATCATTCGTCGCACGTGTACTTTCTGCTAATCTCATCTGTGGAAAATCCAGACCCTTTTCTAATTTAGTAAATGAAGAACAAACAGCACGAGTTGGCGAAGCCTTTCGTTCATTTTTATCAAGGCAATACATGAACTGTGAAATGCAGATACAGTCAGTGTGGAATTACGTAAAACTGAATGGTTCTCAACATCGGACTGTGATAAGGAAATGATTGACCGTATGTGACTTCAAGTTAAAATGAAAGTTGAATCAGAAAGTCTCAAATCAACTACGGAAAGGATAGGTTAAACTTCATCGCTGAAAATGATAACCAAATAAAGATACCCTGGTACAGAATAAAATCATTGGATTACTTAATGACGGACTCTTAGTAAACATTCACTGTGAGTCATCAGAACCGGAAAATCAGATAATAGACCATGTAGCGCCTGCGAAGGTCCAAATATTTTCAGGGGAAGAGCCAGAAGTAACCGATGATGCTGAAATACGATTTCCATTTATCACTTTCTTAAAATAAATTCTGTCGGAATCAATGTAATCGATGTAACTCGGATAACTTGGAAACAAGAAAATATCCATAGCCTATATTAAAACTACATACTCATTTTCCCCCATGTTCTGCAAAACTTTGCTCATTTTATCCCGTTTCACCTAAGATGCTATAGGCCTAACTGAAGAAAAGGCCGCAACTTTCAGAAATGTAATGTGCACTTGAGATACCCAAGATGACGGCTGTCCTCAATGATAGTCTTGGTTGGCGAAATTTCGTCCATGAGAATCAGTATGATAGACATGCTCACATAAGTAACGGCTTCATAAAAAGTCATGGGATCCTTCACAACGTTACTGTAATAACACTTTCTTTGGCGCGGTTTCCTCTCATGGCATTTCAGAAAGTGTCAAACATGTCACGCACGGGACAGTTTTGATTTCTTTGTAAAATATTAGAAATGTACAAAAGCGCTATTAATCTAACTTACCATCTTTTGCAAATAAAATACTCACAGAATGAGGATAAATGAGGACATCAAGTATCATTTCCTCTCAATGAGATAAATAGAAAAAACTACTATTGAAATAATCGATTTTTCGTTAACTTTTAGTACACTCTAAACCAGCACCTCCTAAATCACACACTAAAGCAAGACACTATTCGTAACTAATAAAAAATTCCTAAAGCAGAGCGTTTTAGGAGGCTAGCGCACTAGGGTTATTGTTCTCTTTAGTATGTCAACATTCTATTTCACGCAACCTCCTAAAATTCTAGTGTGTGGCGCTTTAGGATGCTTGTTTCTTCGATTTTAGGAGGTGCTGGTTTACAGTGTATATTGCTGTATAATTAATCAATTTTTAGTATGTGACAAAATTCAACAGATACAACCAATCATCACTCTACCAGTAACGGAGAAAAATATCAATTACAATTTCTTCATTAATTCATAAACTTGAGGTCCCGTGCGGCGTGCGTGACAATCGAAAAGCAATTATTGATTAATTAAAAAAACTGATTTTTCACAAAACCAGGAATAGCATGTGAATCAATTGTCTGTCTTTTTAAACCTCAACGGTATGTCTTATCCTATCTAACAAAATGTGCAAGACTTTGGAATTGAAGTGCTCGCACTTTAGGCGACTCTGTCATGGAATATGTCCCAAGGAAAAATTTTATTACCAAACGATCAGTCAAATCATAATACTTATTTCTCGAATTAAAACGCTGAATTGTAGAAAGTACATTTCAAATCAAATCATTTCCACTTACCGGAAACAAACACCCCCATTAACATGCATCTCAATCAGGGTTGCGGAAGCGTTTGCGTCTCCATTGCTTCCAGGCCCACTGGAAGCGCTTTTGACTGGAACATTCCATCCAAATTCCTGTCACTATAACATGGGGCTCTTTATGTATGTATACCGATCGCTTCTTAAATTTCATAATTGAGCTTCTTTGTAGAATGCCTACAATACTTTGTCATTGTTACTTATTTATGTTATCACTTATTCAGTTGTCTACTCATATAAACTGTAAAATCCATTAATGAAAAAATACATCAGACTCTATTTTACGATAGGTCTCCATAACCTCGTTTTATATGCGTAGGCAGAACACAGCAGACATATAATAGGTGAATTGGGAATAGGCTAAATTACAGTGGAATTCTATAGAATAGGTTTAAATAGTATGCCTATCATATTTATTTTTTAGATGCCATCTATTTTTTCGCGCTAGTTTTCTGTGCTCCCGTTTCCGCTTTCACTCGAAATTACCGCTTCCGCTTCCGCAACACTGATCTCAATGACATTGATGAATTGGAGGATATGATAGATTTATATGTTTTAGGTACATTTTTTTCCATTATATCTCAAAACTCCGAAGGATGTCCAAAGGCCCCACCAGAAGTGAAAGAATTTTACAGAAAGGAAGTTGTCAATCAGTCAGTTGCATCATCACGAAAGCGAATGAAGATAATGGCCTTTCGAAGTCTACCCACAGATAACGTAACCGTAGTCACTGGAAGTGATAGCATAAGTGACACCTCTTCAATTAGTCACCAGTATGTCAACAAGATTTCACGAGCTGATAAAAAACCTTCACACAGCCAGTCAACAGTGTCGATTTCAAACAATCAAAATCAATGCAGTATCCTACCATTTATCGATCGCGTTAGGTCATCGGAACAAACTGAGATTGTGGATTCATTAACCAAGGCAATTTATGTGACTGCTTCTCCCCTGATTTTGACAAACAATCATTCGTGGTGTGCATTTTTTGAAAAGATAAGACCAGGATTTCAAATTCCTTCCAGACAAAATCTTAGTGGTCCACTTTTAATGAAGGAGAAGAATAGAGTTAGCGATTACGTTCGAGGATTGTGCAAAGATTCGCCATCTATTGGTATGTCAGCTGACGGCTGGTCGTGTATATCAAATGATTTTCATATTCAAGTCTTATGTATGACTCCAACCCCGTTTTTCTTTAAAAGTATTCACTCAGAAGAAATGCGACACACTGCAAAATTCATGAGCGACATTACCTGCAATGCGATTGATGAATTTTGTGAATTTTCTAATGTAGAGGCTAAGAGCATTCGATTTTTGGTGACTGATAACGCTGCCAACATGATATCTGCGTGGATCGAGATACGAAATCGATTCCCTTGGATAAACACGTATGGTTGCTTGGCGCATGGCTTGAATTTACTCGCTTCTGATATGCGAAAAGTTCTGTCGATCAGCACAGTTATAGCAGAAAATAGTGAAATATCCAAATTCTTCCGTTATAGACATGTTCCCCGATCCATCCTGCGCCTTCACAGTCCTCTTAGTGTCAAACTTGGAACTCCCACTCGATGGGTAAGCTACTATCAAATGTTGAAAGAAATCTTGATCTGAAAATGCGCTTCGATTGTCGATCATTGATGCTAATTGCGAGGCGCCTCAGCATCTACAGCTGAGAATTCTGGATAATTCAAATTTTTGGGAACCGACTGACGAAGTGGCTTCTCTTCTTCGACCTATTTCGCATGCTATCTGTGCTGCTGAGGAAACATAGATCAAAACAGCTCTTCAAAACCAATTGTTCTTATCAGAATGCGAAGCAGCAAGGATTCTGTCAGCTTTTGACAAACGGAAAGAATTTTGTCTCTCAAACTTGCATTTCGCTGCAAACTTGCTGGATCCGCGATTCCGAGGTCGAACATTGTCTGAATTTCAGATGGTAACAGCAGAAGATGAGATCTTAAGGTTGGCAAACCTTGAAAAGCTGCGAGTCGACGACGTAGCAACTGACCTGTTGGAATATAAAACGAAGTCAGGTACAATAACATATTCAACAGTGCGAGGCACATCTGGCAAATATGGTATCATACGCTACTGATCCTGTCTTATGGTGGCAAGGGAATTGTTCGAGTCGAGCCTTGATGAAAGTTGCTGTGATTCTTTTGACTATGTGCGCCACGAGTGCTGCAACCGAGCGTTCAAACAAAGGATTTGGGTTACAAAAAACAAAGCTTAGAAATAGATTTTCAGATGAACATGCAGCATATTTAACCTACGTCGCTTACAACTTGAAGATGAAACAGCGCGCTGGACAACAAAAAAGAGCAGCAAGTACATCCCAATTGATTTACCACAAGAATGAACAGGTTGTTATAATCCAAGAGGCAAATTTCGATGATGCCAAGAGTGATAGCGAAAACGAAAATTCTTCAGACGAAGAACAATGTGACATGGACATCGGGGATCTTCCAGATGAAGATTTGTCCATACCTGTACCATCCGGGACGTTCGTTGCCGCCAAAATATTTGAAACGGTGAAATCTAGGCCGTCCCTAAGACACAAAGTCTTCATTGGAAAAATTGCTGAAAGTCTTGACAATGACGAGTATTTGGTTTCTTTCCTTAGAATGAACAAGTTCGGAATTTATGTTTTTCCTGAAGTAGAGGATACCTCTATCGTTGACAGGAAAGAAATAAGACGTTTAAAAGAACCTGCGCATACAAGGCGCGGTGGTTATGTATTTACAGCTGAAGATATTGAGGAAGTGGTCTCAAAGTTGACAGCATGTTTATAACATATACTTCAGCTCGCAATACAGTATTTCCCTGTTAATTCAACAACCCACTAAATTGGTCATGCTTTCTATTTCGCAAATCGATGAATTTTATTAAACATTTGCCCACTTTAAAATCGATGAATTCCCAAATACGGATGAGTAGGCCTTTTGTTATTTTGCCTTTGTCACGAGGTTGGGGAATTATCCGGAAAATACTGTATCGCGTATTTTATGATGATTAGCATTTTCGTTGTGAGCTGACTTACACTGATATGTCTCAACCAACATTTTTATGATTCTACCCTTCTAAAATCACAAAAATAACTAATCGAACTAAGTATTGCCTAAGTGATTTTGCTCTACTGTGAAATTCATCTCCATTTAAATGGACCTTGAAAACTGGTCATCTATTGTGGTTTGGTGGAAAAGTGAATTAAGTTCGATATACATATTTCGATAGCTTAACGCTATCATCTTCAGGAGCAAAGATAGTGATTCAATCAATATTATGCACATGATCACGAGCATATCAAATGACACTGGATATTACTATCCATGAATGTACATGGAGATTGTGAGAGAGAATGATGTTGGTAAGGGTTAGTAGGCTAGGCATGCGGCAGATAGAACTGGGTTACATGGTACCAGTTGGAGATGACCTGATCTGACTTAAAAAAACCCGTTCCTACAGAGAAGTAGTCTTTTGAGAACTAGAGGAACAAGAAATCATTCAATGTTGATGAAACAAGAGTTGAATGATTTCTTGTTCCTGTAGTTCTCGAAAGTCTACTTCTCTGTAGGAACAGGTTTCTTTTAGCCAGATCAGGTACCTAATCTGCAACTGGTAGGCCTAACATGTAACCCAGCTCTATCTGCCGCATGCATAGGATACTAACCCTTACTAACACCATTCTCCCTCACAACCTCACATGTATATTCATGGATGGTAATATACAATGTCATTTGATATGCTCGTGATTTCTGAGCATAACTTTGATTGAAGTACTATCTTTGCTCCTGAAGATGATAGCGCTGAGCTATCGAAATGTATCGCTAAAATACAAATACTTGACCTTCCACAAAACCACAATAAAAATGTGTCTCCATTGAAACATGTCTGTAATAAGCTCAGTATAATTGTAATATATCTCATAATTTTATATGATCGTTAAAGAGGCCGAATCATGCCAAGTAATTTCCTTGTATGTTTTTCTTTGTTTCATTTGTTGCATATATTTTTTGGAAAAGCAAAAAGCTCTACAAATATCATATTTTAGTTTTACCGTGAATTTTTTAATCGTACTGTCAATCAGCTGTCTGTAAGGCAGCTTAATTTCAAAAGTTTTTCTTTTTATTATAAATACTTTTTTATTACCACATAGTTTTTATTCAATGCAATTGATATCAAAATTATTTTACAGTTGTAGATAAACACATCAAAGCAAAAGCCCACAGGTTTTGAAACTAAAAGTTGTAGTTATAATGCGGATACTCATTCATAGCATAAAAAATGTAAAGGATAATTCTTGTGGAGTTTTTATGACACAAAAATCTAAAAAGGATATGCTACTTTTAGCAATTGCTGGAGATCAATATTCGGGTTGTAGATGTCAATAATTGCTGCCTACAAATGTACTGAATAACATTTTCGAAGGTCTACAATAATTGTAACCTAAGCTTGGAAGTTTAGCTGCCATGATGAATAGGTTTTAAGTTAGAATATGCAGATAAACAAGTGAAGGGAGCCGATATTTCATAAATTATCGTAACTTACGGTAAGTTACCCGAAAAATAAATTACCGTAATTTATATAACCCTAGTGTAGTATACCATATTAGTGAAGATTACAACCTTGCACATCAATAGCTATATATCCACCAGCTATTTCGATTGACGATTACCTTCCAGATCGCAACAGAAAATCAGCTGGAGCTCTCTGACATCTCGGAGGTTGATTAGGAACCACATTGATCGCGTTGGCGGCATACTATCATTACTCTCCAAATCAAACGCAATGAGAAAACGCGCCAACGAGAAGCGGAAGGAAGTAGCGGAGATTGAAAAACAAATAGACAAATTGAAAAAGGACGCAAAATAGATTCGGAAATATACTCACGAAACAAATAACTTTTTGACTTTTGTTAGCATGTAATTTAACTAGGCTGAACTATTTCAGGATAGCTTCATAATAACCCATTCATTTGACAATTGATTTGATGTAAATGTTATTTGAAACATCTTTTCAAACATAACGTCCCAATTTTTAATGTTTATTTTAAGAAAATAGGCCTCCTGGAAAATCGTTCAGTAACCTCCTGGAAACTCCTGGAATTTGATTTCGATCTTTGTTAAATGATTTAGTCCGGTATTGTGGTGGTTTTTAGAATTTTTATATTAAGTATAAAAGATAATCCACGTTGGATGAAAGAGATTACAGGGAATGTATAGGGCTCCGCAAAAAAAACTTCGCTTTTCATATGAAAACAGATTACATTGTAATTTAAGACAAGTCATGATATTGTAATTGTTGCAACTATACAACAGTGACAAAGTGACTATTGAACATAATTTCCATTTGCATCAACGATTTCCATTTGCATCAACGATTCTTTGCAAATGAAGAAGTAACTTTTCAAGTTCTTTAAGAAGCTTGCTGCTCATCATGGCATCCATGTATTGACGAAAATTGTGGTGAATTTCATGTGAATTTTCAAAGACATGTCCCCTTCTGAACACTTCATAATTTCTAAATAAGAATCTGTCCATCAAGTTTGTGTGTGGTGAGTATGGAGGCTGCTTCAGCAGAGACATGTGTTGGGCCCCAAACCATTCAGTAACACAACGAGCAACATGAGGCCGAGCGTTGTCGTGTTGAACAACCATCTCCCACCTAGGCAACACACTTTCAAACTCAGATGCCATGTTTTCTAAGAAATCAATGTATCGTTGAGAGTTAATTGATGCTCCGTCATGCAATACCTCAAGGTAATGCATTGATTTGGAGTAATTTGATGCCAGTATGATCAGCACTTGCGATCGGAAATTGTCCTCCTCGCAACAGCAGGTCTATCTCCCGCACTATCAACCCATGCTCGGTTGTTCTCTTTAGCTGGAATATCCTTGAGGTATACCCACTTTTCGTCTATAACAATAACATTTTCTCTGGATCTTCTTCTTGAATATCTTTCAATCATAGTTTGGCAACACTCAATTCTTGTTTCTTTATTTTGTTGAGTTAGTTCATGTGGTATCCATTTGCAACATACAGACTTCTTATGCAAATCTCTGATCAAAATTCGGTTCACAGCATCAAAGTCAATTCCCGTAATTCGGCTCAAATCACTGCATGATAGGATTATGCATGATTGATTTATGCTATGTAATGATTTCACCGCACTTGTGAAACAATAAAGAGCCTATTCTATTCTATGATAAGCGATTATTTTCTTCAATTTTCTCACGAATTAGTTCTACGTTTTCGGTAGAAGTGCTCGTACGTGGTCTTCCAGACCCTGATTTTCTCTTAAATGAATATATTTTTCCTTCGGAAAATTCGCTGGCAACTTGTTGTATCCGACGAGTGCTTACAACATTTTCTTCTCCCCAACGCTGAACTAGTAACGTACGCATTTGTGCACACGAAAAGCCATTTGCTTGCAAGGTGTCAATGAAAAAGTACAAATGATCATGCTTGAAATATGCTGTAGCCATGAGATCGAGGTGTAGAGAGACCAATTTGATTAATGATGAAAATGAAATTGAATAGATACATGTAAAACAAAGCTTGCTATGCATAGAAGTAGATAATAATACACTAGAATGGAAGTTTGATATCTTGACTATGTACAATGGTGGCACATGGAAAAATCTATGGTTTGTAGATCATATTCTATCTAAAACATTATATCATAGTCAAATTATTTGCTAAGTCGGTTGTGGAAGTTGCTAACAGCAAATTGCAGGATTTTCATGAAGAGAATTTTAAGTAAGATGGTGGCATTGTTTATGTGAAATAGCCTACTATTCCATGGATTAAGATACTGTGTCTATTTGTACCAGTTATTATTTGAATGTAGTTGGAAAGCGCCAATATAGAATGATGGTGGTTTTATTTTCTTATTTCTTAAAAGGAAATATTCTTAAGAAAATTCTATTCTTATAAAGAATAGAATTCTTTTCTTTAAAGAAAATAAAATCACCATCATTCTATATTGGCTCTTTCCAACTACATTCAAATAATGAAAAATAGCCAAGACAATATATTAAAAACTGTACCAGTCATTGACAACTATTTTCCAATTTTTCAACACTGGAATACGAATTGAAATTTGGTTCACAGAGTCATAATCGAAAGTAGTCGGTGTACTGGTTGTAAGAACATTTCAAGAATTCAAAGATAAAAATTCCAAGTATTGGACAATTTCTCCTTCTAAAGATCAAGATACCTAACGCTCTTCCGGAAGAAACACATCGAAAACTTCTTTAGCAACAGTCATTTATCAGATAAATGAAATATCGTTGAAACTTTTCAATTAATCACTAAATGATTTATATGACATAGTGTGATGATATTTTGGAGGCTCATATTCGAAAAGCACGCAAAAGTTTTGAAAATTGTTCAAATATAATGAACAGGGGAATGCTTCAAAGCAAAATGAATACTCTAAGATTTCTTGGCCTCTGATTTCAAGCTGGAGTAATGCAGGTTCTGAAAATCGACATTACAAATTGCACAGGTGTCTGATTATACTCTTGATTGATTATAAGAGCTATATTTCAAAATGATGACCATACAGAACGCTGTAAAGGATTTCCTTCTTTGTCTTCCTGTTGCTTCAGTATTTTGTAAATTCACTATTGCCTTTATGTACAATATCTTTGGACCAGTGACAACAATCCAGAATACAAATTGACTTGATTATTAAAAATGCCTACCAGAAAACAAGAAAGGCAGTCTGCAAAATTTGCTTTTTGCCCCAACTAAGTTCCCCCGGAGTGTGCCATAATTTTCATGCAATTTCCATTCTAGGACTTTCTATAGCATTGTTAATTTCTATGTTGCTATGCTATGCTAGGTAGCAACAGAAGCTATGTTATAGTAATCCATGCTATAATATTGCTATAATTATGCCCTTTAGGACAGAATGGACAACAAATGAGGCATGACATACAACCAGAAAAACAGGTCAGTACAAATGCGAAGTTTTTTTTGCGGATCCCTATATTAAAAACTTAAATGATGATATAGGGAGTCATGCACAAATTTTCGGCGACCAGGCTTTTCGGTACTCAGTTTTCTTTTAAGTTTACACCGATACAATTTCAGTAAGTTTATGTTATCGTGCGGGATGAAGACACATGGAGAAGGTAGCAACAAGGAAGTTGTAGGGGAAATGAATTGCTATCAGATAGAGAATAGGGGGGACACGGAAAGCTGAATGGCTGGGTAGGGGACCACATACCATGTAAGGTGGAGAACCACTTATCTATATTATCATTGACGCTTTTGATATATTTGCTTAAGTCTTATAGAAATTATATTCACTTTCCATGAATACGAAAATAATTTAAATATGTGAAAAGTATATAGGGATACCATTGGAAACATAATAGAATAAAATGAGGTGTCATCTTTGAAATGACATTTCTAATTCTTAAAGCTCATTGGTATGCTCAAAAAGATACTGACACATATGACATATTACATATACAGACAATACGCCAAGTAAAGTGTAAAAGTCCGTCCACCATTGACTTTTAGCGTCATTTATATAAGAAGTCCGGTATTCAGACCTTAATTTGCACCGCATAACTTACATGACTTTTTCAGACTTTCTCTTTTTTCGTGTAATCGTTTGTGTCTTGTGTGTCACATGCATCTCAGATGCAGTGAGAAATAAGTAAATCTTGAATCATAACTAGCTTAGTATGCTTATTATGCTAAGCTAATTCTGGACTATCCTGTCCTTATACTACTGAGTGTTTGCTTATGGTATTGTCGGCTGCATAAAAATACACAAATCTGTCGAACAAGAAATTTTGGAGACAAAGAAAATTGATATTTAGGTGATTAAGCCCTTGCAAATGTGTAGATGTCATTAAAATTTGACATTTAGGTGATTTTTGCAAGCCCTTGCAAATGTGTGAATGTTTATTTGTTCTTTATTAGTTTGATAACACCAGATACTGTCTTATTAATCCACTGGTTGATTACACCATTTTTAACCTTGATCACCCATGCTCATGACCCATCAACTTGACAAACCTCATGTCTCCAGTCTAATCCCAATCCGAGTCAAAAAACAGTTTATTTGATATAATTAATAGTACAACTTGTTTCAAAACAAAATTTCTGTTGATTTTCAGAAACGAAGCTGAAGCGCGGCTTGGAATTTTCCGCCATGAAATTGCAAGTTCCGATCGGATCGTTCTTCGAAAAGCATGAAGGCTGCAGGATGATCGAAGACTTTCCGCTGTCTATGTAAATGGATGCCGTATTGAGGTTGAAGGCATTATACAAGCAATATCTGTGATGGTAATGAGCTGTCTGTGCTTCAATCTACAACATTCCGTGAAATATAGAGACGTTGTTGAGCTTCTGGAGAGCCTTATTGGCATACGAAAAGTTGTGAAGAAGCACAAAGTCCGAAATCTTCTTACGTCGTTATGAGTATGGAATTAATTCGTTGCTATAAGCATGTGTTTAATTCGTTGCTAGCTTCTTTCTATATTGACGAGCCATTTAAAACTTTTACTAACATCAAGAGATTATTTTGTATAGCCTACATATACTTTTTTACCATATACATGTACTTTGTTTGTAGTTATCATATACTTTGCATTATATATATCATCACTGTGTGTAATTTTTTAGTTTTCATTTGTGCCTTAGAGATGGTCCAAACACATGGACCGATAGATGTATATGGACCCAAGTAGGTACACATATAGTGACAAATTGGACCTTACATGCGGACCCATAAAATCGAGTTTGGGACCTTCTGGTTTTGGACCCATCGGTTTTGGATCTCGGAGGTGCACATATAGTGACAAATTGGACATAGTGTTTGTACCCTTTCAGACCTTTCATACGGCCTTTTTGAGTTAACAGTGTACATCAAAAGAAAGCACAGAAAATGCTCTCTCTCCTCGTGTCTGATTCATTATCAAACTCACACACTTTCTAATTGAAAAATTACGATTTGTGAATTGGGCGATATTTACGTTATGACCTCTGTCCAGACTACACAATTACGGATACAAGTTCATGGTAGCTTATTTGAAAGCTGAGAATGTGAGCTTTCGAATGATATGTGGAGCGTGTATGTGCGACAAGTTTGTAGGGCATGACAATCGATTGAATTGAGACACTAATCAGGTGGTCCGTTTTTTATGATCATTAACTTTCATTAACGTATGTAGGCTACTTTTAACTAGAACAGTTCATTTGGTTCATTGAAAAAGTCGATTTAAATGAATTTAGATGAACTAATCGGTACACCCCTATTCTATACATTTTCGAACTAAGGGGGAAAAACAACTTGAACGAAAAGTGAAAAGATTTCAAACAGCAGGCTTTTTCGGTTTTTCGGAAAGTTGTGAAATTCTAATCGTTGACTTAATCCATGTCCTATGCGTATCCAGTGTAGTCATAATTTCGATGTTTCAGTTCCTTTTGTTGTCTTGAGGATTGGTGACTACTTTATATGTTAAAAAACCAAATTGCATGCGTCAATGGCCTAATATGTCCCAATTTTTATTTCCAAAAAGGGGGTCCTGGTCTATAAGGTCTTTGTATATATGTGGTCCTAAACAACTCGGTTTTTGTGTATCTATCCGAGGGATGTCTCCCTATCAATTTTGCATAAGTCTTTGCATAATCTAATTTCTAAAACGATGTTTCTGTTAAAATTGTAGCCGGAAATTCAATAGTCTTTTATATTTCGTAGAAGTAGGTCTACTTTCAAACTGTAAGAGGCAATTAGTTTTCCGTCTAATATTTCAACTGTAACATAGGTTCTAGATGTCGCTCAGAGCGGTTCTGTTACTTAAAATTGACTACCAAGCTTCCTCTGGGTCACCTTTATCAAGACCATTTTGACTTCGACACCCTATACAATCTCTATTTGAAAAAATATCGAGAACCATGCAGAATACTTGAGTCAGAGTAAACCTGCTTACATATATTGAAATGTAAGAGGTAGAATTAGACATATGTCAGAAGTCCTTCGCATACTTTGCATTTACAACTGTTTATGTTCTTTTTTCAGGAATGTTGCGGAAGGTTTTTAAATTGGATCCCACGCAGTTCTCCCATGTGTGGGAGAAAGTTCGGAAGTCACTGAACACAAAAGGCAGGGAGTCAAAGAAGAAAATGAATATGAACAGTGACCATGAACCAGATGAACGATGAACAATGACTATGAACGATTGTTAATAAATATATAAAATTTTAATAAATAAGATACGTGATGTGATGTAATCAGTATTCTTTTCAGCGGGTTTTTAATGGGTTTCCAGCACGGATGTCCACGTGTGAGTTTAGCGTGAAAACGCATATTACGTGTACACCTGTTAATTCAGCGTGATATTGCGTTCAACGTGTGCACGCGTGGAAATATCTATGTGTTCACGTGTTAGCACGCCGTGATCACCCGGTTACACGTCAATAATTGAAGTGTGCACGTCACGTGTTTCTCGCGTGATTTATCCGTGTTGTCCGTCCCGTGTGGTACATGTTTTAAGCTAAATGAAATTTGCTTTTTAGGATGAGTGGGTTCTGTTCAATTTCAATGATAACTCTCTGTTGAATGTTCCCAAGTCATGGATTGCGACTAGAGACAAAAACGGAAATAGAAGTGATTGTCATTATTGCTGGGGGCCTAACATTCAAGATGATGCTATGAATCTCATTCGCAATCGATCGGATCCTGATAGAAAACAATGGAAACGAATAAAGGGGAAGAAATTGGGTACATTCAATTCATTAGAAGCCGCTGAGCGAGAGTTGAAAAGACGAGACGGGACTGTTTCTATGGGAGATGGGGAAATTCCTGTAGTACTCCAAAATCGAAATCCGTGAATGACGCTGGAAGAGTCTCGACTTGGTTTGAAGGCTTTTCTACGCCTACAAGCAAGTGAATGCCAATGAATTTGTGTTAAGCAATTTGATGCACAAATTATAAACTAGGCCTACATCACTCAGTATCAGCACTTCGCAAGAATTTGACTAGATTGGCAAGTTTTGACTAAATGTTAATCATCAAAGACTAGTCATACCTCATTGTCTTCCCGTTCAAGTGTCATATACCCGCGATCTAAGTACTCGTGTGCTGTAAGTACAAGATGCCCATAACCCCTATCAGGCCACGGAATGTGCTGTGCGCTTAACGGTTACGGTGTCACATTTTGTGACAAAATTATACGATCGCTTCAGTTTGTTTATATCAACCATATATTGAAGCAGAAGTGATTTGCACTTCAAAAACATCACGTATGATGAATATTTGTCAATAACGGTTCACTATCATGAGCTCTAGCAACTCAGCAGTAGGCCCAATACACCGATAGGCCTATAATATAGTCTCAGCCTCTCACTTTTACTTACTACAATACATTATTTTCTTCATGGCAACAAGTTTGCAAATCATTCGTGCGCAGGCGCATGGGACTTCACTCTGTTTCGAAGGTCATCTGTTGTATCTTGTATCACGTGCATCGTGGTATCACTTGATATCATCACGATGCACGTGATGTTCCCATGGACATGAGTCATCAGGCAGGGAGCCTTTCGCTGTAGAAAATCCCCACGCTCATTGTTTGCGGTAGCATGTCGTGAGAAAGACGACTAACTTTTCTACAAGCTGTACGAGCTCTACATGGTGAGAATTCAGATTCTGATATTTCCATCCTTGATAACCAGACGTCGATTAAGTCCCAATTGAGACACATGAAGACAATTATGATCATGACATACATGTAGAAGTTACAAGCGATATTGTTGACGACGATGGTGATACAGAAATATTTGAAGAGCATACTTCTGATCAGTCATTCGACGACGAAGACGTTTTACCGAGTGACAATAATATTATCACAGATTATATTATTATCACAGATCAACTTTTTGGGAAAGAAAAATGTCCATAAAAACGGAAAGTTGATTCTAGACCAAAATTTTGCAAGAATTCTGAATTTTTAAATTCGAAAATCTTTCATCTAGCTATTCAAAAGATACAGCTGATTTATTGATCAGTATCAATCTGATTGACTATTGGTGATTGATTTTGTTGAAAAATGCATCTAGAAATGCTACAAGAATGAATTCTAACCTAATTTGCAACGTAGAATTTGAATATGGCATCAAAATCTTTCGCTGATGAGTCAATATGAAGATAGAGGCAAGATATTGATCAGTATCGATCAGATTGATTGGTGTGATTGATTTTGCTAAAAACTCACCTAGGAATGTCGCAAAAATGAATCCTAGTCTAACTTATAACGTAGAATTCGAATTTTACATCAAATTTATGCCCTGATAGGTCAACATCAAGATAGGGACAAGATATTGATCAGCATCAATCAGACTGATTGGTGTGATTGAATTTGTTAAAAATGCATTTGGGAATGCCAGAAGAATAAATGCTACTACCGAAAATGGTGCGTTGAATTCAAATTTCACATCCAAATAAGCCGATGATGATTCATTATGAAGATAGATACAATATATTGATCAGCATGAATTTGATTGATTTTGTATCGAAATACTTATCCGTGTTTTGTGCTGTAAATACATGTAGGCTATACACTGTAGCTACTCATTTTCTATGTTTATCAACAATATTTTTTTCTATCTTGATCAGAATCTACTGTAGGCCCTACCTTGTACTTGATTATATGATTTTACAGAGAAAGCTTTTCGTCAAGAAACGGATCTACTGGTCATCTACGGTATATGTTGTTGACTAAAACGTCGATTGATCCTCCTTGTGTTGTCGGTCGAACTAAGGCGGAGTGTGACTAATCATGAAATGACAATGCAGTCATGCAGCTGCTGCATGCGCTTGGGTGGTCTCTATCTGCAATCGTCGATTTGTTTACGCCGCAAGCATTGTTCATTCCGATCACTACACTGAACAGCTTGAGATTGTTTTACTTGATTGTTGTCACTGCTTTCATTAGCACATCATACATGTATCATGGCATGTGTATCACATAGTAAGTTCAAGTTAACACATGATGAAAGTCTACAAAGTGTTTGTTTACTTTGTTTTCGCAGAGATAAGTCATCGATGAGGCTTCTCACGGAAGATAATCGCAAACTAATCACTGAGTATGTCTTCTCTGGTTATGAGAAAGAGGACAACCGTCTTCCAAAAGCAATTTGTGGTACATGTAGAGTAGCTCTGTCCGAGTTTTCTGATGGAAAATTTAGTAGACACATTGATTTGTTCGATCACAGCCTTATTGGGAAAGAAGCCAACTATTGCGCTACTAGATCATCATCGATAACAACTGATTGTGAATGTCTTGTATGCGTAGCGGCTCATTCAAACTGTACAGTCAAGGATTCTTCCACGAAGAGAATGAGAGGGCGGCCACATCTGTCAAAAATAGGACGATGACTCAAGCACATCTGCACTAGATCAACTTTGACGAATAACATGCGATCAATTATTGATGACTGTCAAAACGATAGGATGGCAGAGCAGCTCACTCATTCTTCCATGAAAGACAAAGAAAACATGACACCAGTAACTTCACCTAGGGGTGGTCGACCTTTGATGTTATGCAAACAAATTAGTCTAGGCAGACCCGGTCTTGACGACAGTCCTTCCACATTGACTGATCGAAACATTTCTAATATTCAAAATAATTTGAATCTGAGTCATAGAAAGACGTTGAAACTGTGTTCCGAAATAAGATCTGTAGACAAGAACATTGTAGAACAGAATGTTTCCAGACATTTGACAGATATTGACCGATCTCTCAGCGACTATTTTGATGTCAGACCTTTAGACTTCAAAAGAATTGAGCAGAATGTTGTTACACAGACCCAGTCACAACCTGCAGTCTAATGCAAAGACATTCTAGGACTTATTCAAGCAGTCTGCTGTGAGAGAGGACTAGAGAAACATCACTCCATGATCAAAGTATTCATTGATGGCGGCGGTGGTTTCCTGAAGATTTCGTTGACAATTTCAGACTCGATTCAGCAGACATCGTCATCAGACTACTTGCACACAGGTGTTAAAAAGTTGATCATCGTATCAGTTGCTCCAAACGTCCAGGAAAATTATTCAAATGTGATGAAGCTTTGGATCACGTCAGATCTTGATCGTCTCACCTGTAGTGATGATATGAATGTCACAATAGCCTGTGATTTGAAGCTCGGCAACTGTCTTCTAGGTTTGATGAGTCACGGCGCCACCTACCCGTGTTGCTGGTGTAATTCACATAAGGACTCTCTGATAGAGAAAGGAGAACCAAGAACTTTTCAGTCTATCAGAGAAAAATATTGGCATTTCCACGAGGATGGAAAAAATCCAAAAAGATCAAAGCATTTCGAAAGCGTGGTTCATCCTTCGACAGTAAAGCCAGCGAACCCTGATTCTCCAATTTTACTGATGCTGCCACCCCCTTAATTGCATTTGCTGACAGGACCTTTCGGCACAATCTTTGAGGCAATCCTCCGTGTTTGGCCTCAAGCGGATGCTTGGTTACAAAAGTGTCATGTCCAGAGAAATCCTCAACATGGAGGCTGTTTTACCGGCAATTCATGCATGCAGCTACTGAACAAAATTGACGTGCTTGCTGCCATGTGTCCCATCACTTGCCTTCCACATGTGAGGACTTTGCGCTGTTTTCTCCAGGTAAGAAAACATCTCGAAATTTCGAATTTCATGTTTCATTTACGTCATGTATATCCTGATCAATTGTTGCAGGTTGTCAACGCTTGCTATGGGACAGAGCTACGCGATGACTTCCGAGAACAGATCGATCGATTTGCAGAATCATACCGGGATCTCAACATCAGGGTGACGCCAAAAATTCACGCCGTATGTAAATAAAACCTTAAGATATTCATGTATATAGTACTTAGAGATGTGTTCTTATTATTTCTGTATAATTTTAGCAAGTTGACATTGTTTAAGATAAAATTCTTGTCTACTTGATGACTGATGGACAGAGTTGTCCATGGGTATGGGGCCTTATGGGAGGGCCCATGGGCCAGCGAGCCCATGGGCCTGGGATGGGCCTGGGACGGGAAGTTCGGCCCATGGGCCATGTGGGTTCCCAATGGGCCGAGAAAGTTTTCAAGATAAACCCTAGAATACGTTCGAAATATGTTTTTCAACATTTTGCTGTCTTACAGATCAATGGTAGATAACAAGAGAATGCAGCTTTAATATTTTTTGTTGATGTTGGACTTCTAAGTTGCATTGTAGGCCCCTAACACACAGAACAAGCTAACATTCAGTGCAACGCGATAGTTTTTAACTGCAGCAACAATTGACAGCATAGAAGTAGAAAAGATGCTTGGCAGCCACAAGTCCATCACCATCAGCAACCTGCAATTTCCATGCATTAGAAGTAGAAGGAAGGCCGACCTCATATTCGATTGCTTTAATGATAGTGTAGCACCTGTTTCTGTTTACTTCCGTAACCTCAGCGTTCACTGCAGACAGTTGACTGCAGGTGCAGGGCAAGAAGCGTTAGCAAACACATTGGTTCAATGAGAAAAATAGAATGTTTGTACATTAATGGCTGTAGGTTCTGAGTTAGGCCTACTGGTCTGACTGACTCAATATTTGAGATTCTGATGATTCAGGGCATGATGATCATTTCATGTAACCTATTCATTTCACATACAAATTCTCAATATTGAGAAAGTTAGTTAGATCACACATTTTAGTAAACCGATGAAATTCGTGGTAATTTTGCGGTTTGCTAAAATGTGTGATCTGACTAACTTTTTGAATAAAGAGAATTTCTAGGTGACATGAATAGATAAAATAATCATCATACCCCGAACCATCTGTGTTTCAAAAATGAAATTAATTGGGCCACTAATTCAGAAGTTAAGAGATGTTTAAATACAAAATCTATTGTTGTTCAACACTGAAGCAATGTGACAATATGTGCTCCTCAGACACTAAAACAGTCTGCTGCAGAATTCTGTGTTAGACGTAAACAATGCACGCTTTTCAACGGGAAGATCGAATCGATATCGATGAATGTCTGATAGAAAATTTAGCAAATGAGTGATAGTCATTTGTAACTGACGCTGATGTTTGTATACCATTTTCTAGGATTGTTTGTCTACCGTGCGATTTTGTTTGTTGAGTCGCAAATTATAAAATAAATTCTTGAAAAAATTGTGATGCTGATGTTGGTAAATCTTTTAACTATTCTTATAACATACACTTTTGTTTATTTTGTTTCACAGAGTTGCGATCAATAGATGAAATAATAAAACGTATAGACAAAATTATGCAGACGTTTAGAAATCATATGAAATCGTAGTCATGTATAAAGCAAAGTGTATAAAACAATGATGTGTTTTTCACAGTGATATATTGATTGTCTTTTTCAATTTACGGAATTGATTTTTTATAACATACCAATAGTAGGAGACAACATGGCCAATATAGGCCTATTCATGAGCTCATCATTTTCGCTTCATTAAATTTGTAAATATTTCAACTCTAATTCATAACAGGCAATGAATATGCAAGTAGGCTACCTAAAGTGCATGTACGTTGTAGCTACACGTAGACTAGCTTTAAGTTAAAGAACGATGCTTCATTAATCAGCTAGATCTAATCATGCTAATAATTTCAAAGCAATATGCTACTTATATGACTTTCATCTTTTGAAATACATAATTTTTTACGTATTTTATTAATTTCATCTAATACAATGATGCGCACATATAGTGCATGCCAAACATTATATGATCAGCGAAATAGGCCTAGCAGTTACAAAGCATTATAATCAGACTAAACTAGGCTGAGTTTCTAATAACTAGTAGGGCTCATAGTTCAATAGCAAACAGCATATGCTTAATCTTAACACAGTAATGCTTGCTTAAAAAGGGTGCGTACAGGGGGCATAAGCTACGTGTAGAAACTATCAGCATGACACGAAGCTGTTGAAAATTAATACCGGTACTTAAAAGTCCGTGGGCCCGTGTGATTCCCATGGGTCGAAAACTAAATTTCCTCGTGGGATGGGATGGGCCTGGGAATGAAAAAGTCGTCCCATGGACAACCATGCTGATGGATGTCCCCATTATCTAAAAATATCGTCATTCTCACTAAATGCTCTTATCAAGTTTGCGTTGGGAGAGATGAAAGGGGAGAAAAGGTGCTCAAGCCTAAGAGTACCTGTTATGGAGCATCAAGAATGTAGTTGGATTGATGAACATATCTCTACAGGAGGAAGGAAACGAAATGAGAATTTCGTACGGAACATTGTGGCGGATCTTGAAGGATTTGAAGCACGTCAAGTATCAGTCTGAGGTACCCGAGAATACATGCACGTGTGAGTATTGCGAAAATCTCTACGAACTGTAGCGGGGCTTGAAAGCAATTGACGGACTCAATGTTCCCATTGATGCTACTGAGCTAGTGAGGTCGATCTGTTGTGACTCATACAGTATTGAATGCGTGAGTGGAAACCATGGAAGCTGTGGAATCAACCATGAAAAGTTTGAGGAAATGTGTACGAAAGTAGAAAATGAGTCCAGAGTGTCCTTCTACAGATGGGTGTCGGGAGAGAAGTATCCAGTTAAGCAAGAGTGTGACATGTCAGGTACTGAGTTCAATCAACACTTCAGAAACGAAGTGAGTTTCTGAACTTGCAGCATCAATACAATTTTAGGCGACAACATCGCGAGATGAAATACATAAAAGAAAATCTAGCAGCAGGTTCCGCGGTAATTCAAGTGGACTTTTCAGAAAAGTACTCGAATAAGCAGGCCAATGCTATCCAAAGTGCTTACTTTGGACAGAATAACTTCACCTTGTACACGGCTTGTGTGTGGTATCGAGATCTATCCCAAGACAAAATTGACTACAAGTCCTATTGCTTCATTACTGATGAAATGGAGCAAAACAAGTATGTCGCCTTCCATTTCAATAACCTGATCATTCAGGACATACGTACTTATGTCGACAATCTGAAATCGATCCACTTTTGGTCAGATGGATGTGGTGGCCAATTTAAGAGCAAGGCCTATCCGTCAGAGCTCACTATGTCTTGGAGCTTCTTCGAGTCCCATCATGGGAAGGGACCCGTAGACGGCGTAGGCGGAGTAGTTAAATTTTCAGTGTATTCTGATGTGAAGCAGGAGAAGATCGTTATTCAAAGCGCGCACCATTTTGCGGAGTATGCCAATAAGATAAACAAAAAGATAAACGTCATTTTCACTCCTTCTTCCGATATACGCAAGGATCTCCTTGATGACAAACACGTTGTTACTGTTGCAGGAACACGCCGAGTGCATTTTGTAGAGAGATTGCCCAGCAGATTGAATTTTTATAGAAACTCTAATTTTGAGACGAAGGACACTGAATTGATCAACGAAACGACCTACCCGAAAATTGAAGAAACATCAGAACTGTCTCCACCAGGTCGAGGTACCACTCCATGTACATTCAGAGTAGGTGAATGGGTGAAGGTGTCTTACAACGACAATACATTTCCCGGAGAAATCGTAGAAGAGATCACCGACGAGAATGATGTTAACATGTTCAAAGTTGATGTTATGCATCCTTCTGGACCAAGCAGTTTGAAATGGCCAGACCGAAAGGACTCAATTTATTATTACGAAAAATCAATCTTGCGAAAGATCAGCCCACCTACCTTGGTAGGCAATCGTGTCCAATATAGATTGAGTGAGTAAGTTGCTTTGCAATAAGTGACTGTGTCTGTGTTCTGGGTTACTGAGTTGGACTGGAGTGACTTGTGTGTGTGTTACTGTGTTTAAGAAACTGTTGTAACTGATTATCATGATACGTGATAAGCATGTAATAGCATTTTCATAGACCTATCAATATTTTTTTATTATCTTCATGTACATTGTTTGGTCTAGACCTACTCAGTGGCTATTAAATACGCGGCACAGTACACATGCTGGTTATATTGAACATTGAATGGTGCCATGTACATCATAGCCTAATTGAGTCATTGAGTACGTAAAAGTAAAGTAAAGTAAAGTAATGTTTATTCGAAAAATGAAAATCGGAAGGATACAAGGCATGCAGATACAAAATAAACCGTTTCAGAAGAAAAAAAAACATGCAGTAAAGATTCCGATGCAAACAGGCGACGAGATACGTGTATGTCGAACAAGAAATCGGTTTACATTAAAGGTCGATTGAACTATCGGATACCCGGCCTATTCTCGTTGAACAACAAACGTATATCAACAATAGTATATATATAGTA